>JALLBB010000757.1:0-12075 GCA_036939735.1 Discostella stelligera
CGCCCGACCGACCCCTTCCGTGGGATCTCATACTGCAAAGGGCCCGATCGCACCCGCACGAGGCGTGCGTCTACGATTCCAACGCGGGAGGACACGTCTACGCGCTGCATCGACTGCTGCGGCGGACGGGCGAAAAAGGAGGAGCCACCGATCCTCCTTCGAATAGGAGCGGTGGCCGTCCGCCGCTGTCGGTTGTTGAGGCGGTCATGCAGGCGTGTCCTCGTGCGGTTACCAGAAAACAGGCGTTGATCAACGAGGATAGGCTGCTCGCAATGCTGTCATTGGACGATCCTCCTCGCAAGGGCGATGCCATGTTCCATCCTTCTGCAGAGGGAGGAGCATTGCCACTACTGCCAGAGAATTATGATGACAATGCTACTACCAATGACGGACAAAATCATCATCATCCTCCTCCTCATCGACCAGTCAATAATGAGAACAAAACTGGGAATGCTACTGCTGCCAATCCTCCATACAACGCTGCCGCCGCCGACCACCACCACGATGACAACGTCTGCTGGTACGAATGGGGGATGATGATTGTGCTCATGATGGTCGATGATGATGTCGTCAATGTCGCGTCGGCAGTGCTTCGTGTTTGATTTGTTGGTGGGATGTTTTGGAATTACCGGTTGGGTAAATTTTTTGTTAGCGAAAATAGCAATTTTGTGCGTGTGATCCGGAAACTGTGCAGCGCATTTTTTTGAAAAAATCCACCCGAAAGACGGTCTCCAATAGCGCTTCAGAAAATGACGGCCATTGGAACTAGAAACAAACCGAGCAAGATGTAGATAGCTAAAGACTCGTACTCAGACGTGGTACACTCAATTTAATGAAATTCGTTATTTTTACTGAGTTCTATGGCTTTGAAAATGACCCTCGGTTGGGTAAATCCTGATCATTTTTGACGGTAGATTCGAACAATAGTTTACCCCCAAAAGCAAAAAGAATACAATCCTCATTGTTGTAGCTCGTGCGAGAGAGACTAATAGTCACACTACCCCGCCTGGTTTACATCAGTATCACGCATCCATGATTGGTATCCTCCAGCTCTTTATCCTTCTATTGCAATCGAATGCGGTGCCGGTACTGGCCTTCCAACTATTTTTCACCTCTCCTCGCATCTCCCGCAAGTTTGACTTCGCAAGCAATGATTCAAAAATTGCATCGGTGGCAGTCAACGCTGCAGAACTGGATAAATCGCTTGGTCTCACGCCCGAAGAGCGAACTGTAGTGAACATTCACCGAGTCTGTAGTCCGAGCGTTGTATATGTTACATCTGTACTGTCACCAATAAGCAGTTCTAGGCTACAAAGGCAGCGTCGCGACAGGAGGGAAAGCGGTGATGCCAATCAAGAGATGCAAACAAAACTGCCCAGGGGTACTTCGCTTGGATCTGGCTCGGGATTCACCGTCGATTCAGCTGGATATCTCCTGACAAATTATCATGTTATTCAACGTGCCTACGAAGCTAATCAGGCCATGGTTCAATACAAAACATTTTGGAGCAGTCTAGCAAGGAATGCTACAAAACAAGTTGAAGATTCTCGCTTACCTATCAATTTTGATTTGGAGTTGATAAAGAATGTGGAAAGTGCCATTAATGCTACTGTCAGTGGTATTTCTGGTATTGATGTTACGGAGGACATCTTAAGCGGTCATGGACTTCCTGCCCAGGTTTTCGTTCGGTTCGGCACAACTGGAGACAGTTCCAGTAGACAAGCCCTTTATCATCAATGCGAAATTGTCGACGTGGTCAAGGAATTAGATATTGCCGTATTAAAGATGTGCAAACCTCTGCCATCAATGAAACCTCTGCCATTCGGTTCCTCCTCGGCCCTTCTTGTTGGACAAAGCCTCCTCGCAATCGGCAACCCGTTTGGTCTTGATCGCACAATCACATCTGGCCTTGTTTCCGCCCTAGGTCGCTCGGTGACGGGAGTGGCAGGAAACGAAATAAAGAATTGTATACAAACGGACTGCGCAATTAATCCTGGTGTAAGTGTGTCGAGTACTAGCGTTATGGTCATACTCCAGATAACAGGAATTTTCTCATGTCCCAATGTTTGTTTTGTGTCCAAGAATTCGGGTGGGCCTTTATTGACCCTGAAAGGAGAAGTGGTGGGAGTGAAGTAAGTAATTGAAAATACTTTCAGTGTCCTGCTTTAGCTGAGACAAACTAACCCAGAAGTATTTGCGATTTCTATTGTTAAGTACCATGATTATCACCACATCGGGTAGCTCTGCAGGTATTGGCTTTGCGGTACCGAGTGATAATGTCAAAGAGTGCTCCGACCAGATTGTTGAGCTGGATAGGGAACGACAATTACGAAAATTGCAGAGAAAGGGCAGGGGATGGCTCGGAATTGAAGTAGCTGTATCATCATTAGAATCATCCTTGCGTGAAAGACTCCTACGAAGCTCAAGAACAAATGCTGATGAGACTTTTCCTGGCGCATTTGTAACCGCCATAGCACCAGATTCGCCGATTGTGAAAAGCATGGAAGGTGAAACTATCTCCACCACCTCAATAACAAGTGGAAGCATTCATCTTGGGGATCGTATCATCAACGTGGGCGGATCCAACATTGCTAACGGCCAAGAATTTGTTAACGAAATGAAGCGTAGGGTCGAGGGAGAACAATTGTCGTTGACGACTGAAACCGTGGAGGGTGAAAAGAAGATTGTGTATGTGACGTTGGGGAGATTTCCTTTGTAATTCAGGAAAATTAGATTTAACTTGAGTACACACATCGCATTATGATTTATCTTCTCCCCTATCGCCACATTCGCCACATCTTCTCCATTCATGGTGTGAGTGTCCGTCTCACATCATGCCACACAGAGAGGTTGGAAGAGCGAGCCGACTCAAAAAGTCGTGAGTATTTGTTAGAAGTAACGCGCCGGCCCTCCGGGCGCGTATTCGTTTAAATCACACCTGTAGTTTAGATATTGGTATTGGTCCTTTATCATGTAGATGATATTATTTTAGAAGTGACGAAAGCGTCGGAGCCACGATAAAGGTGGTCTCTCTCGCTTACGTCGTACTATGGCCAGACACAAAAATCAGGCCACGTGTAAATAAAAATGGAAGTTCGTACGAGCCCCGCCCAAACTAATCTCCCAACACATCCCACTTGCGGCACTATTCTCTACTACTACTACTACTACTACTACTACCCTGTCTGGTAATGCCCATTGCCATGTTTGAACACACCTCCTTTAGTGCCTTTACTGCCTCCATCATACAGCTACCAAAGGCACCGTCTCCTTCTACCCAAGTCAACATTCATTACCACTATGGCACATCAGACATCAGGCACATTAGTCTCTTCCACCGTCAATGATTTTTCTTTTATTACTGCAGGTTCTCCCCATTCTTGACAAGCTTGAGATGATGCACATGTCCTTGACCCCACCAGTGATCCTACCACCCCTTCTACTGCACAATGCATGCATGACAGAACAGTTGAATTTAGCCAACATTCAGACTTGGATTTGTTGGGGGGTGATGGGAAGGGACAAACTCTCTACCAATGTGGCATATCCTATGTCTAATGGGGAAACATCTAACCAATCCCCTCCAAACTAGAAATTGGTCCCCAACACCTTGACCAAAAAAAGTAGACCAATGGAATAAGATGAATGCTGCCATCACTGTTAAATAGCTGTCACAGATATTTCTCTTACAGATCACCATATTCTCAGTCTCAGCACCACCATTGCCAAGGATCTACAACCCTTTGCCTCTCCTACACATTCATCTCTCTACAGTGAATAATGCTCTCTCACCTGTAGAAATTGCCCTTGAAAAGGCCCGGGTCTGTTCTACTACCACAGAGTCTCTTATGCATCAAATCAATTATATTGAGCTCTCAATCCACAATATCTGCTGCTCCAACTCCAACCCCTCCCCACTCCCAAGTATTGCCATAGAGTTTGCATGCTTAAGTGAAACTGTCCTGAGGGAACTACAATCTATGTGGGGCAAGCTTGCAGACCTGGATTGAAATTCTGCTGCCTACAGTACTACTTCCCCTGTAATCCTGGTGGCTTCTGTTCCCAACAAGACTCCTAAAAATATCTGCTGGGAGAATGTTTCTGGCAACCAGAGTTCTCCCAATAACACTCATGGCTTGGATGATGCATATGCCTCAGCTCATACACACATTTCTGAGGAAGACACCACGGGGACATATCATGAGGGTGATGGTGTTTGCAGTGGTGTGAGCTGATACAATTTGTATCCTGCACATATTCTGGCTCACTCTCCCACTTCAATGGAGGTTGATATGAGGGATTGCCATGGCAGTGATGGAATTCATCATATTACTCACTGTATGTAGCATTGATTTCATGGAAGTGCCAGATGTAGAAGCCTTGGATATTGACCTGGTCCTTGCTGTCAGTAATACAGAGGACCATTTAAACATTGTTGACAATTGGAACAACCTATGCTGGCTGCAGAATGAATGCAGGAAATTTAATTATCATATTTACTGTTGGGCCAGGTTAGTACTATGCTGTGGGACCACAATGGAATCCCTGGTGTTGTTTGGTTGTTTTAGAACCATATTGAAACTTCCAGAAATCTTCCTCTACTGTACTGTATACTAATACCTACTTAGATTGCCATTTTGTCTTATATCTTTTCCATCCATATCATCTTGGGAGCAATAGGAGCTGGGACTATTAGGTTGTTGATTGTTGAGATCACTTCTTTCTGCCGTGGTCTTATCTATCCCACTGATGGCACTTTCCTCTACTACTACTACTACTACTACTTCTACTACTACTACCACCTTCTGTTCTGCCCTAGCTATGCCACCTTCTGTTCTGCCCTAGCTATGGCCAATTTGACACTGGCGCCCTTTAGGGGTTCCTCTGCATCAGCAGGGGGAATGGATTTTTCAGCCTTCTTGGCCTTTCCTGGCTTTGCCTTTGCTTTTTGGAGTGGCTCCCAGGTAGGCAACAACTGCCTAATTTGCTGCGATTACGTCATCAGATGCCGCTTTGTAATCAGAGAACAGCCCCTTTCTCTTGCAGACATTCACGACAGTTTGCACGTGAATGAGAATGGCTTCTGACATACCTGAGTCCCAGATGTTAACTGTGAACTGAGTATTATTGGGCAACTTAATTGTATAAGTGCTCTCCTTGCCCTTTGTCTTGTTAACTGTGTCTTGTACCTCATAAACAATTTCGTCACCGTTCCAATATTGTCTTCAGTTAGTTTTGTAATGCCATCAAGATGATAAGCTCCTTGAAACACTCTTGGGAGGACTCAATACAAACTGCATGTATGGAGAGACGTGCCGTTTTGTACCCGCTTGATGGTGTTTGCACTAGAATTTTTGAAGACATGTGCACACACATTTCAACGTGCATTGACTTAGTTGTGATCTTCTGCTAGACATCAATATATGACTAAATTGGCTTTAGCTTTACTGTTAAGTTGGTAAGCAAAATAATGAGCTACTGCAAGTGCCCAAAGATGTCATTGCTGGCAAGAGAAAGTTATCAAAGGGTTTATCAAAGGAACATTTCTTGTTCCAGGTAAAGAGGGAATGTATCCAGGTAGGAATTTAGTCCATGTAAATGTGTTTCTAATCCCACACAGATAACCATCCCAAGCAAGGCTTCCATGTCATTTATGACATGGAAGGAGCTTGCTTGGACGAGGGTATCTAGCACACCCTTTCATTTCCTCTAAAGTGTGGTGTTATGCCGCCAGTGCTGTTGGTGGTATGGTAGTAATTAAACCTTTTCCTGATGTGACTGGAGTTTGATTTCTAGCTTAGCTGCAGATGTCAGATTTTGGAATGTTATTTTTTGTTCCAAAGTCCCGACACAGGCAACATGTTGGCCCAACATGTTGGCGACATGGCCCGATATGTCAGACACAAGTCGCTGACATCCTTTGCATCACCCGACATATTTCTGACATTTTATATGTTATTCATATTTCAATATCTACTATTAATTACATTAGTAATGATACTGTTAGATAGAGATGCTTACCTTGCAATACTTTTTCATTATTGGGAAAAGGGATAGTCTACATAAATATCCAAATATAAGGGCTCATCCCCCTGAAAAACCCAATTGTGTCATATATACTCATCGTCATCCTGCTCTTCAACTGTCATCATGTTGTCATACCACCTGCACACAAACATCTTGCACTGTATCCGCAATCAATTCATTTGCAATTTCAAGTGAGAATGCTTTGAGCTCACCATCATCATCATCGTTGCTGCTACTGTTGTCTGTGCAAACACCAAGCATGAACCATCCATTTCCTCTATATTGTCAGAATCACCAAACATGGCATGTCAGAAGCTCCATCTAGTGGCATCTGGCAGCAATTGGCTGGGCTGACTTGTGCAACNATAACAAAGCCCTTCCTGTTGGAATTTCAACTCAAAAATTTACCACCTTATAGATGACTTGCAACGCAATGTTAAAATGAAAAAAAAATTTTAAAATCATATTTCTCTCCAAAGTTACAAGTGTAAAACCGGTTTTGGCATAGGGGGTCAAATCAGACCTTTTTTGGCATCGGCACTTTGAGGTCGCCGTATGAGCGCCGGTGTGGCGTTTTTCGAGCCGCAATTCATGTCATGTATCGGGAGACTCTCTGGCTACAACTCTCCTATGGGGCGGAACCGACGATAATCATTATCCATTGAGTTATGGACCATCGAGTGCAGCACATCGAAATATAGATGAATTGGAGTTACCGAATTCGATTTACCGATTGTCAAAAACAAATTAACGTACTTAGAACGTATTTATCAAACTTAGTACGCTTGTACGGTAAAGTGAGTGGGTACGTATCGATGGACTGTGCATCGTCCGTCAAGCCATTGTTGGCGGTAAGACGGCGGGCGGCGTGACGGACGGTGACGGCATGCAGTGATCATCGGCGGCGGCGGCAGCAGCAGCGGCCACCGCTTTGTCCAATTCAATTCAAATCAAATCCATTCATCCAACCACCATCGCATCATTGTCGAATGATTCTCACCTATCCGACTCAGCCATCCCATTGTTGATTGTCGTGTAGTGATGCGATCGATTCTGTCTACGAAGAAGCGGAAGCAACCGTCAAAAAGCCGCGGCCGAAGCGGCATTGTTCATAATCAGCCAATACATCCATGCCCTCCTCCGGTTGCAACATCATCTTTGATATTTGAAGATGATGAAGATAAGGAGAATCAGCCGCCCGGTAAATACTACACCAAATGCCAAACCGAAAAAGACATTATCAACTCAACGGCGTTGCGTGGCATCAAGGCAAAGGAGGACAATGACGGTCGTATGCCCTACAAATGGTACAATAACGAGGTGAAGAGGATAAAGTCAACAGGTGGCACATTCAAAATTACCGCTGAGGATATTCGAAATAGAGTGAGAGCGATCGAGAAAGAGAATAAGACAGCCACGGCATCATCTCCTGACTCACTCACAATGGTTATTGCAGCTCCGCCGGCTGTTTCGGCACCAGCAACAATGCAGAACTCCAGCATCTCTCTTCCATCCGCGTCACTTCAAGAGTCAATTTCTCTTGCCGATGTATCGAACAAGGACCAAACTCCAACATCAACGTCAATGATCAATGCAGATGGCATTGTCGTCAGCAGTGCATCTCCTGCCTCCACTTCTCTCGTCTCTACCTCCACATCTACAAGCGAAACAACCTCTGCCGAGAATGCAACTGTTGATGTAGATGCAGATCAATCATCCATCATGCCTGCGCCAAGAAACAAGGGTGGACGACCCAAAGGTTCAACTAATGCTAAAAAGAAACAGGAGAAAATACGAATGTCAGAAGCAATAAGTTGGATATGTGCCCAATACCTTGCTAAGCGCCAGGAGAATAACGGAAAGGTGCCAAATGGATTTAGAGCACAGATGGGAAAAGAAGCGATTGTCAAATATCAATTGCCATGCGAGACAATTGATGTTCCGTTGTCGACAATTCAAAACCGTATCAGCAAAGGTGTTCTCAACGTTTGGCACCCCGGTCCAAAATCGCCAGTGCTTTCCCTTGAGGTATTGATCAACACCATTATTATTTCGGCATGGGAAATCAATCACCCACTCACCGTCAATGAGTGCAAGCGGGTGGCTAATCATCTCATCGAAGGAAAGCCTGCTGCATTTCAAATCATCGAGCATAGAATGAAGCATGGTGTCTACGATCCGAGCAAACCTCTCCTTGGTGACAAGTGGTGGAGGCTGTTCTGCAAGAGGAACGAAGATGTTGTCAAGTGCAAAGTCGGCAAAAAGTTTGCTAATCATCGAGCACAGAGCTGCACTCACCATTCCGTGACCAAGATGTACAACACATTCGAGAATGGCCTCGTCGAATCTGGGAATGCTTTGTATGTTGACGAGCCTTACCTTGTAAATAGTGAAGGGGATATTGTGCTCGACGAGTCTCAAGCATTCGGGCACCGTGTAACGATTGAGTACACTAGACCAAAGAACATCTTTTTCACTGATGAGACTGGGTCGTCAACATGCGAGATGGGCGATGGGCGGAATGGAGGAGAGAGACTCATGGCTCCAAATGGCGAAATTCCAAGGCATGAAGCAAGCACCAGACAGCATCACTTCACAGTTATACCTATCACTCGGCTAGCAGGTGAACTTGTGATGGTAGTCATCATATTCTCTGGTGAGAAAATGAAGTCAACGTGGGCATTGGGTTGGGATATCTTTGCAAAGTGGCAAGGAGAGGATCATGAGATTGAACTAAATAAAGGACCCGGCAAATTTCACCCTATGGGACCTACCTGCACTGTCGATGGAAAAGAACTCCCATGCTATTGCGATTGCAGCGCCAATGGATCGGTGACGGGGAAGATATTGAAGAACATTCTATCAAAACTTGACGCGGCGGGTATTACCGAACGAGGAATTGACGCAAATGGAAAGCCATACTATCCCGCCCTCATCCTTGATGGACATGCTTCACGAATGAGCTTGCCCTTCCTCCAACATGTCACCTCCAACGAGACTCGGTGGCGTGCAATGCTCGTGTGCCCTTACGGGACAAGTAAAACACAATTCCATGACCACGAGAAGCAGAATGCCAGCTTCAAGTGTAAGCTAGCAGAAGAGAAACGCAAGCTTGTCGCAAGGCACCGAGAGATCAATTATCCATCAGATCTGTATGTTGAAGAGATACCAGTAATCACTAAGGCGGCAACAGATGCTACTTACGCAAGGGTTGAATATGCAAAAGCAACATTTCGTGTCATGGGTTACTTGCCATTCAACCGAGCAGTGTTGGATGATCCAGAGATTCTCATATCGGCATCCGACGAAGTTAAAGAGGAACGCGGAAAAATTCTCAAACTCCGAACGGAGAAACAGAACCTTCCCGTCACCTCCCAATACACTCGAGTTCCACCGAATCAAATTGATCTGACTGCAGTTGGATCAGGACGGTTGATAGGTCTAGCCAATGCCGGTACCGAGATTGCCGAAGCAGCACTATCTCTCAACACCAGCAATGGCACAGCCGGGTCTATCTTGAATCTAATCAATCAAGGCAAATCCGCGACAACCGCAAGGCGCGAAATGAGCAAAAGCATAACGACCGAATATGAGGCTGGGATTGAACGCATGAAGAAGTCCAAACGTTTGACAGCGGGGATTGTGTTTCATTCAGGAAGTGGAGAGTTATGCACCGAGGTTTATGCCGAAGTCAAGCGGCGTTTTGACAATCGTATGGAGAATGAGGAGAAGATCAAGGCAAAGAAGAAGAAGACACTGATTGAGCTCCAACATCAAGTCCAATCCATAAAGCAAATCATGAAGCTGCCGAACTTCAAGTACACTGACCTCAAACTGCCGCAATTGAAAGCAATGTGTCGATGGAAGAAGAAAGCAAACGATAATCCCTTGCCAACGAAGAAGGCTGACTTGATCGACAGGTTGAAGAAGACGATGAAGAACCCATCCCCCCATGTAAGTCCATGTAACTCGGATGTCGAAGACGAGGATAATGACTTTGATGATGTTGACTCGATGGATAGTGATGAGACGGCGCCTGATGACAATGAAATGATATTTGGTGAGAAGGATGATGACAATGGTGATGATGATGACAATGACAACGAGGATGATGAAGATGAGATTTATGAATTCTAATAGAACGCGAGCACAGCCATGCTACCACTCACCATTCAATAATGAATAGACATTATTGCCAAAATCCACTACTTCCTCTTGCACGGACCACAACCTCAATAGTCTCTGGAGAAATCTGACAATGAATCAGGCGCAAACAATCGATCGAATTCCGTACTCGAACAATGGCCTCTCTCATTGCTGGTGATACCCGCGTCGATGCATGCCGCTGACGCAACTTTTGCAATAGTGGTATTGTAGTAGTACGCCCTATAACTGCTAGAGCTTCGACTACCAATCGTCTCCGTCTCCATCATCGTGGGATCATCATCATCATCATCTGCTGCTGCTGCGGCGGCACACGAGGCCAACTCGTCCACATTGGGGAAACACCCCAAATAAGCCGCACGAGACAATTGATCCATATTGGCTTGGCCCAAACGGGTGGATCCACTCCCTCGGCTTCCGCAATGGTTCCTACTTGTCTATTTTGCTTCCGGGCCACTTTGAGATTGCAAGGATGGCAAGCCAAGAAGGCCAAAACAAAGCGTTCCAACGGATCGCGCGCCACCACCACCACCAACATAATGCGTCGATAATATTCCGCCATGCTGTGGTTGTTGTTGTTGTTGTTCCCATCGTCGGATACATGGGGCGTGTGCAGATAGAATAGTATTCGTTGGGATGCGATTGTCTCTTTGGTCTGATTCAAAATTTTCATCCATCAATTGGGTTCGCAGGGCACGCCGTCGACGGCGGTCATGCATCCGTTGCGCAAGAGCACGGAGATGGTCGATCCGCCTGATTTACCAATGTGAAGGAAGGCGAGTCTGCGATCTTTGTCGGGTATTGTGATGCAATGGGATCAATCTATGAATTGATCGAGAATGAATGTGGTGGTGGTATTGTTGTTGTGTAAAGAAGAGGAGGAGGTGGAAGCCAGTTCGAGCATTGCTGCTTGTGATGACGATTATTTTGTTCCACCCCACTTCTGCTTTTCATCATTTCGTCCTTTCGTTTCGTAACTTTTGGCAACATACTAATATTTGCATCAGAGCCATCGAAGTCGAAGCCAACACCAACTGGTACATTATAATTACTTAAATGTTGGTGCTGGTCACGGATGATGTGAGTTACTTTCATCATGGCGACAGAGAGATGTATGAACACACCGAGGAACGCAGCAAAGTAGAGGAGGGATCATCGTCAACTCCTAGAGACGGCGGATTGACCCATGATATGTCGATCATGTCTTGGCTGCCGACACCGCGGAATATTGCGTTGCTGGGCGGTAGGAGGAGCAAGAAGTGCACATGGACCGTCAATAAACATGAGAATTGAAATTCGGTAAAATGGATGGCTAGCAAAAAATCGAATTTTGTTAGGGCGATGCCACAACCGGTTGCGAGAAAATCTGCCACAAAATCCACCCCGAAGGTCCAACTTCGAAGCCCTCTATCTCCATGAAGGAATGGCCTACGAACGTGCTACTAAAACGATTCGATGCATTAAGAGCTCTAGTTTATGGCAATATGCTTACTTTTTAATGGAACCTATTATTGAGTGAGATAGAGCATCTCATAGTTGGGGCTCAATTCGGTAAATCGTCCAAAAAGTCGATGCCACAACTGGTTTTACACTTGTACTGACCGTCGTCCGTTATGTTTTTATCTCTGGAGGCAGAAAATTTTGTTGTTCGATGCGTACATCGCTCCCGCCACAGGTGTTTGACCTTGCGTGAGCCACCATGAATAAAATGGTCCGTTGGACGATCCTGCCATATTTCGAAGCAATAACGAACATCATTTTTTTCCTCGATACACACAATGATAGATAATTAAATTAGCTACACTTATATGCATTAAACGTAGAAAATGGTTCAATATTGATGGAGCTAGGGCTTGAGAAGGGATGGCAAAAAATCGCATCATT
>JALLBB010000758.1:0-12229 GCA_036939735.1 Discostella stelligera
TGTCCGAGCAGTCCCATTAAACTGGACAGTCGAATCACTCTCGCGACCCGAGCCGTGATTGGTGATTGACTCCCATCTCTCTCGTCACTTATTGTTCTTTGCACGATGGATTCTCTTCCAGCTCCAGTGGTAACGGAAACTACTGCCCTCCAAGTCAGCGTCAGCGGCGACGGCATGAGCACCAGCACGGCGGACCACCTCTGCCACCGCAGCAACATCGCGAAGATGGGTGCATCGGGGGCGGTAGGATGTGCAGAAAACAGTCTGGAATCAAAGACGGGAAATGGCGAAGAGAGAGGCCTACCAAATCCGATGCTGATGAATACTCCTCTTCCCCAGGAGCAGATGCTAGACCAAACTTCATCCACACAGGAGATAACAGATCAGGTTAGTTGAGCGTTTTGCGAACTATTTTCAATCATTCAGTAAATTATACCAACTTACTGACATACCAGGTTCCCAGGACGTCCTTTTTGGACGAGGAGGGCTCACCAACCACCACATTGGCAACTTGCGATATCGCGATATTATCGAGCTACATCGACAGGATTATATTCGTGCTCCCAAAACAGAGAAGCCAAATGTGGCACGACGCATCGTCAAGGCCATTCGAACCGGACCCAATCCCGGGCGGTTTTTACGCAAGGACGCATATGGAAAGTGGCAAGTGGTTGACGATAGAGAGGCAACTTGGAAGGCCTCGCAGGCTTTGAGAGAAAAGACGAGGTGGGCATCGATGAAAAAGGATAAGGAAGGGTCATCCGGATCTTCTGATGCTGCGTTCGCTCATTGTGATTCCATGATATCTGCATCGTTGAAAGAAATGGTGGAGTCGGCAACCATCAATGCTGTGAAGAGGGCAAAGAAGCGAAGTGTCATCGACACAGAAGTGGAGACGGAAGAAGAAATGAAGGAGGTCAACAGCGACGCGAATCAAAACAACGGGATCAAAAAGGCGAAGTCTGAAACTACAAAGTCATTACAAAAAATTGTTCCAACCGATGCCTCTGACATTGCAATACCTCCAATTGAAAGTTCAGTAGGGGAAAAGCTACTGCCTCAAATCAATGATTGTACCACATCATACATTATCCCGAAGGACGAAGATGTTCTCTTCGGGAGGGGAGGAAGGACTAACCATCATCCTGGAAATGTGCGACTTCGTGAGATAGTCGAACAGTACCGACACATTTACGCTCGTAAGTCTCAGCATACACGAGGAGATAGAAGATTCAGTAACCTTTGCATCTAGCTAACTTTTATGTCGACGGCAACTCTCTTATTTTTTCATAGAAGCGAAAAAGATTGACAAGCCGAATGTGTCGAAATTGATTGTTGGTGCTCTACGGAGTGCCAATCCACCGAGTCGTTTCTTGAGGTTAAATGAAGCAACTTCTAGGTGGGAAGATGTCGGTGACCGGCGTGCGGCAGAGAAGGTCAGTCAGACTTTGCGCGAGAAGGATCGCACTAATCCACAGAAGGATGAAGACGGTTCCGGTCCAAGTGAACCTGCTTGTGATCCAACAGAAGAGACTTGTGAGGAGACGACGACGCTCGAATCAATAGATGATGATGCCAAGAACTCGAGCGAGACGGCTCTCGAAGGAGATTACGACGACAACAGAGTTAAATCACCACAACCAAAAGCAAATGATGCTGCCGATGGAGTTGAATTGCCATATCGACCCGAATCAAAGAATTATGCTACAGGGCACGATGCTAAAGTGGGTGATGAAGTAAAACTTCATGGTCCAGGCGAAACGATGCGCATCAAACAGCAATGCACAATACGCGGAGAATAGAATGTGTTAACTTTTTCGCTGGAATCATTGTTGTAAAATATATCATTATCGCATGTTCCAATTCACATGGTCCCCGACCTTTCACTTTCCGTGCCTTTGAGCTTGACCCTTGATGCGATCGATTTCTAATCTATCTTCGGTCATTGCTTTCTGCAAGACCTGCAGCTCTTTTCTCACGCGGAACAAAGACCCTTCGGCGGATTGGGTTTTCTTCTCCAGTTCCTTCAGTTCTTGAGCCTTGCCACCATTGACATCGGCTTTTGAAAATGAGCAGCGAAGATTGTTGTTCACTTCTCTTAGTTGTGCAACGGTTTGTTTCATCGTTCTGATCTCATTCTCCTTCTGTTGGATTGTTGCATCAAGTTTATCTCCTTCTCGCTGCAGCTCCTCTTTCCGTTGGGCTGCTAGAATAAGTTTGAGCTCCGGAGACTCATTTCCCTCACCTGCGCCCTTTCGTGCATTTACTGCACTAATGATATTGTATTTTGCCTTGGTTCTCTCCAGCACGGTTTTGGCCTTTCCAAGTTCAATGGCTGATTTATGGCGTTCTTCTTTGGTAATCCGGAGCTGAGCGGTTTTGCGTTCATTGAGTTTGATGATTTCCTCCTTCTTCTCTTGCGTCGAAGTCGAGGTCTTGGCAGCTTGGTCCTTCAAGGAAAAAACCGACACTAAAAGGTTGCGTAGTGAGTCTCTAAGACGCCTGACATCTAACACTGTCACGTCGTGTAAGACCATGGCTTCTTCTTTCGCAGAAGCCGTTTCCTTCAATTTTTGACCACACGCGAATATCTGCGCCCCAATGCCATCAATCATTTTCATTGTTTCACTGTATTTGGATTCAGCTAAATCATATTTCTTGTCCCAAGCTCGAAGTTCTACTTGGAGTTTCCGTTTCTGCTGAATGAGCTCGAGCTTTTTCTTGGTTTCCCCTTCGAGTACTGCCTCGAGTGACTTAATTTGCAACTGAAGCTCCATTTGCTCTTCATTTGAACGCTCACCGAGTCCACGAGCAACCTTCTTCTCCATCCGCTGCAGTTGAAAGTTAGCATTTGATAACAGTTGTTGCTGAGCTGTGTGCCTGTTCTCTAGTTCATGCACTTTCGATGCGTAACTTTTTATATTTGCCAGAGTTCCACGGTTTTCTGATATTAGGTCTGTCTCGCGCTTTCGCAGATCTTCAAGACGCCTAGAGTCATTGTATAGTTTCTTCTTGAGAGTAGAGATATTCTTTCCTGCTTGTTTCAATTCGTTCTCGCGTTTTGCCACTGACTTGACGATCGTCTCCGTGAGCTGCTCTGTGGAGCTTGCACCAAGCTTCGCGTCCGCCAACTTTTTACCGACCTCCTCGAGCTGTTTAGCAAGGATTCCCACCATATACTGCTTTTCCTGAAGTCCAATGCTTATCCTTTTATACTCTGCTCGTTTGTTCTCAACCATCGCGACTGCCATTGATGTCTCTATCTGGACAGATCCCACCTCATCCCTCAGCGCATCTTCAGATTCTCTCAGCGATGAATACTCTTGTCGCCTGGTTTGCAAAAGACGTTCGTTGTAATCAATCTCTTGTTGCATATTCTCTCTCTCATTCTGGGGAGGAAGCAGTATGAAATTGAGTTTCGAAGTAAAAATGAATAGTGATAACAGATGAAGAAGGCGCAAAGTCATCTCACCTCAAGAAACCCGAGCTGTTCTTTGTGCACCTGGCGAGACTTTTTGAGATCTTCTTCCTGCTTAGTGAGTGTAGCGTACTGCCCTGCTAAGTCATTGATTGCTTCATCCCTTTTATTCATTGATTCTATTGTATCTTTCCACTGTGCGAGGAACTGCCTCCGTTCATCGTGTCTACTTTTGAAACGTTCCGCCATTTTGTCCAACTCAGTCTGGTTGGACCTCGTTTCCGTCACCTCATTCTCCAGTAAAGTCTTCTTTTCCACCAACCGCTTAGTCAAATCCTCAATGTTCAAGGACAACTCATCGATTTTCAGTTCATCTGCGAGAGCGTACTTCTGAAGAGTTAGATTTTCTTCTTCCCTCTTAGCGGCAGCAGTTGCCCATTGTTCGAGCTCTTCTTGATTCAAGTTGAAATCCGTTCTTAATTTTTCCAGTTCATCCTCTGCTACTTGAATCTGAATCCGAATATTCTGGGAGTTGTTTTGAGTGGTGAGGATTCCGCTCTCGATGTCTGAAATATCTCGCAGGCTCTGTCCCAATTCCCTTTGAGATAATGCGAGCAAATGCGCTTCGGTGTCGACTTCACTCTTTTTGGCCGCAACTAAAGAATTTGTGTGATCAATTTCTTGACGAATGCTACGCAGATGGTCGTTGATGATGCTGATGCGCTCTTTGTGGGATCGAGTGGCGCTTGCTGCTTCATCTCGTCGCTGCTCTAGTTGCTTTATCTCGTTGTGTATCGCCCTAGCAGTTTCGTCAGCGAAAAGTGGAAGATCATCCGTAGGAGTGTACTTCTCATCTTTACGACTCAAGCCATCAGTGGTATCATCGTCGGCATCATACGATTTTTGCTTGGAACTACGGGCCCATCTCGGAACGTATTCTTCTTGGTCGTCACGGTCATCGAGGTTGGCGGTGGGAGCAAGTTCAAGTGGTAGTACTAATTTCTCCTTCGGTTTGTCAGCAATGTCAGACAACTGCTCAGGGTGTTCTGCGACGGACGATACTTTTCCCTTGGCCTTGGTCGTATCAATTCGAAGTTCATGGTTTCCGTTATCGACGGAAATCGCATCGCTATTGATACCAGTACTAGTACTACTACTAGCACTTGTGGAGGTTGTGTTACCATTGCTATCCGCCGCCATTGTTTTGACTGCAAGCGAGATGACGACGGACACTGGAAGAGTCTGGATTTTTTCGGTAAAAAAACAAAAAACTTCTATTCTTTCTTAAATCAATTTTGACCCAACGTAGGAACAGCACAAAGACAGATGATCGGACAGAAGAACGGCAAGATGAGGCGACGGCAGGACCAGAAAGAGAGAAGAATAGGTAGAGAGTAGTACAGGTTGACGATGACAAAAGATATCGCGTAACAATTATTCTTGAAGCCATAAGTAATGATAATATTAGGTATTATTGGTATTGGTACAACGACATTAGATGATGATGGACACCATGAATAATATTCGCCAAAGACTTCGATGGTATCTCACACTCAGTGTCATTAGCAGCAACAATAATTTGGCATCGGAAGTGCCATTTAATTCGTCGGTCACCCTCATCGCGATTTTCGCCTCCGTATCTCCAATTGCAGCGTCGGTGTTACACTATATTCGTCACCACCGTAATGCCGACGCAAACGAATATGGCTACGACGATTTTCAATTCCATCGATTTCTACAAACCAGCGAAGAATGCCTTGTGAAATCGAACGAGCTTAAGAGCGAATTAGAAATATGGGACGCAGTTAAGATCACCAGCATAATTTCAGGATCAGTGGCATTATTTTGCCTGGTGCTGTATGAATTATTCCGCCGCGATCCCATAGTTAGGAAATATTGCTATGATCGCAAGAGATTGACTCAACCGGATCGGTCTCCGCCTCCGTTAATGACAAGTCGCAGTTTATGGCCTGGATACGACGAGGATTCGGATAAGAATAATCGCACTGCGACATGCCCGGCTACTTGCTGCAAAGTCTTCCCTGCAATTCTAGAACTGGTATTTCTGAACTTGAGCAAGCAATACATCCAATACTCCCGTGCTGCAAACGAAGCAAGGATAGAACGAGAAAAGCGGGGAGTGCACGCGTGTTGCCGCGTGGATTGGTATCACCGAAATTGTTGCAGCAATTTCGGACTTGATCGCGGGGAGGAAGAAGGTTTCACTACCGACGAAGATGGTTACGCGTTTTACCCCGGATATGTATTTGGATACTGCCACATCTATAAGGCAAATACATTGATGTACTCTTGGGGCAATAATAGAAAATCGATCACAACTCTGTATCCAGTCTTGAGCAAGGATAACAAGGAAAGTATAGAACCTCGCTCGCCCAAAACTATTCTCGACTTGTTCCCCGAAGATGATCCAAGGCAGTTTTTTGCATCCAACCAGGCAAAGTCAACTCATACACTGCTCAACTCATTATTAACCTTTAATCCGTACGAAATAAGAGCCGACGGAGATTCAATAGAATCTGATCCTGAGGATGATATTGCTAACGCAAATGGGGAAGACAATGTAATTTTAGAAGATGACGGAGCGCTCAAGCCAGCCATTACAATTGTTGGGAGTGAAACCGATGTACGTCTGCGTGATGAGACTGTGGAAAGAGAGATCATGTCGAGCTGTAGCTCACATGACAACAAGGAGCAAGGAGATTCTGCACAACAACATCAAATCAACGCAAGTAACGTCACCAGCCGCATGGGATCCGACAATTCCGAGGAATCAAATACACCAATCGACGACGTAGACGCTTCGGACAAAGAACCTGATCTGGGATACCCATATCGGCATAAGCACTTGTTGTTGCCTCCAGGCTGCCACACTTGGGGCGATGTTACTGAGTTTGTAGCAGATTTTTTCTTCGTCTCATCATTGTCACGGTGGTGTCGTAAGCAGATGCCAATGATGTCTCACAAGAAAGATGCTCGAGATTCGTTGCCGAGTCCAGGGAAAGAGCTCGAAGAAGGCGAAAAAGAATTACTTAGATGCGCAGGGCTTGACACATATCTCCTGGTTAGGTCAGCCAGGTTTGGATTCGATGTTACATTTTACCCATTTTTGGTTTCCTGCGTCTCAGTGTTGCCAATTTTCAAGTATTATGACTTCAAAGCTGGTGGTACATCCAATGCTTACTTGAATCTCACTATTGAGGTAATCCCAAATGGATCCAAAGCTATGATTTGGATCGTGCTATGTACACTGTTTCTTTACTTCTACATCCTGCGCAGACTGTGGATTGAATGGGAAGGTAAGTCCTTGACTGTTCTTGTGTGAAACATTTACGCCGATTCTGAACATCCCTCCATTTACACTTATTGCGCAGTGTTTATCACACTGAGGCATGACTTCCTAGCAAAAGGGGATCCATCGTTTTACAAATGTCCTACATATTTGAGGAAATACAGGAACACATGCCTCGTTGAGTGCATTCCCAGTAAGTTTTCAATGTATGGACATTGAGATCATTTCGATGTTGCTCAACTCTTTGACTTTCACAAACTGTCATAGAATCTCATCGATCGGATACTAATTTGAAGGATGTTTTCGAGTCCCTCTTTCCGGGACAAATTGAACACGCCGAAATGCTCATCAACACCTCGACGCTGGAAAATATCTTGAAGCAGAGGTTAAAGCTTGTGGAGAAATACGACCGCATCGATGCGAGATATCGGTTTGAACAATGGAAGCACGACACGCGTCAGCGGGAAGGATGTTGTTGCAACAGAAAAGAATTTGAGCTCGTCGAGCCAAAGGTAAGGAAATGAAGTTCCGGAAATGGAGTTAATCTTGCGCTGATCTAATTATTTCACTGGCTAGATTCGGATAGGTGGACTTTGCTCAGGGGAGAAATGCAATGCTCTCGAACATTTCAACAACGAGATAAGACGACTTGATGAGTTGGCAAGCGAGGAGTACGACAAAATTGTCGAAACGAGATTGAAGTGGCGATATAGCAGTCTGCTGGCTAATACAGCGGAAGGTGTTCATCGCTCGTGTCAATTCGGTGTGCATCGTTTGTACAGCTTGTTAATCCCCAGCGAGGCTCGTAAATTCTTCAGCGAAGAAACTAACTTCTTTCACGGGACTGGAATCGTTACATTCAAGTCGATTGCCTCAAAGCAGAGCGGTGCGTTTATCAATTTTCTATTTAGTATAGTGCACTTTCGATGTCCAGTGTTAATTCTTCTATTCGCAGCTGTCCAATGCAACCTATCCGGCCAACCGTACTGGATGATTACAGATGATGCGCCTGACCCTCGGGACGTGTTCTGGAAAAATGTTGGAGCCGATCGTTTGACGATTGAAAGCAGAAAAATATTGGTGCAGTGCGTATTACTTCTTGGAATATTAGGCTGGGGGACGATCGCTACGTACATCAGCAAGTTCACTTTAAAGACGATAGGAACCTTACCTTTAGGCCTCAGTCCAGCTTTCGTGCAAGGTGAGTCAAACATTTTTTTCACAAAACGCTGTTCATGCCCATCTTTCTGACTTTGCTTGGCCAGGCTACCTCCCCGCGCTAGCCGTATCTCTTATCTTACTTTGGATTCCAAATCTATTTTTCATGCTAGGTACGACACCAAATCTCGATCGATGATTTTTCACGACTATCAAACTCACATTCGTATACTCGCCGCGTTTATATTCAAACGTCTTGTCAGCAATGCGAGTCATCCGCTTCAAGTCGCACACACAAGTCGATAATTTTGTTCTGCTATGGAATACATCATATCGCCTAGCAAATGTATTCTTTGCATTCTTCTCATTATCTCTCATCGAAGCCATTAAATGCTTTAAAGATGATCCAGATGGATTCATTAAACTACTTGCCAAAGGAATAATAGGACAGAGTGCATACCTCATGAATCTGATCATTCTAGCAACGGGTCAAGAGACGATGCTCCAGCTTCTACAATGGCGGTCATTGATCAAGCAAGCAGTTGTAAGACCTCTAATCAACTTGAACTCACGAAGTAGTCGCTACAGAGATTGGCTAAACGAAGCACCACAATTTGAGCAGAGTTTCATCTTTGGTAAGAATATATGAATGACCCAAACTTAATCCACGGCCGTCGTGCTAAATGATGAGCAATTATTTTGTAGGATTTTTTGCTCCAGTACTATCCTATGGCTTTATGATTGCCCTGGTATTCGGGTGAGTATCGAGGTAAATGCCATGCACTTTTCCTTTCAGCCACTCACTTTATATGTTAATTTACTCAGTTTCATGACCCCAATGATGCTCGGTGTGTGCGCGGTTTTCTTTTGGGTCGCTACTAAAGTCCACACAAACAATGCTCTTTATGTCTATTGTCAGCGATGCGAAGGCGGTGGCAAAATATTCTTCTACTGGAATAGGGTTGTCTTCATAACAATCTACAGTTCAATTGCGATATTTACAAGCTTCCTTTTAATGAAGGCATTTCCTAAATTGGCAATAGCATTTTTGGTCATCATGACTATAGCCACTTATTGTGTCGACAAGTCAGTGGAGACCACATTTGCTATTCACTCGCTTCATTTGCCAATGAGTATGGCACGCATTCACGACGAAGAAGAGGTGAGAAGTAGTGCATAGTAAACTTCATGACCTCATTCCAGTCATCGTGTCTGATTCGATGTTTTAATTACATCAATTTTGAAGGTGTGCCTTCTCGACGATTCAGGTATGAAATCTGACGGGGGAGAAAATTTCATGTATCGCCATCCAATATTGAAACACGAAAATTGGAGCTTCAGGCCAACTTGGGCTTGAGCACAAAAACGAGGGTTTAAGGGGTATGATAAAGTGATTTACCTGGAGTGGTGTCACGGATAATCCTTATTTTTAGCTGTGCTACTAGCTGGAATAACACTCTCATCAATCCCATGAAACTACTCTCCTGTTGAGTCAATATAATTATCTCTAGAGATACAAACCATCAGATATCTATCCAAGGAGATGGATGGCAAGAAACAAACAAAAAGCATGCCATTTTCTGCTTTGATATCAAAGTCACCTGCGATGGAATAAAACTCCGTTGGCTGCACCATTTGCGTTGAGAGTGGCATTCTCTGCCGCGATGCCGCCGCCGTTGCTTGCATTAAGACCGTTCTGGCGCAGCATCTGACTAACCCTTTCCACAGCACGCCTGTCACCGAGTTCTTCCCATCTTGACGTTGCTGAATTCAATCTCAAAAAACGACTCGGGGGTGTGGCACTCCGGACGATGTTTACTATCAACTGAGAAACGCTTCGCTTATCAACATCGAATACTTCTAAAGTAGAGGGAATAAAGATATTAGAACAACAAACGGAGAAACTGAAGCGGCACTCCTGGCACTTACGATTATAAATGGGACGATACTCATCGACAAGCTCGCGCAGTCGCATATTCCCAGGATTGTGTTGTCCATTAGATCCCCGACCGAAGAGAATGTCTTCATCAGTTGGAATTAAAATAAATTTGGTGATGTTTTGCGTGGGAGAAGATGTCAGCGGAATTGGTTGCAATGTGGGAGGCGGTGTTATCGTATCAGTTGGCTTAGGGATCAATATAGTGGGCGCTTGCGTTGGTTTTCGACCTGCTAAAGTGGTAGGAAATAAGGTGGGGGGTCGAGTTGGGCCATGTGTAACCACTGGAACATTGGGATCAGTTGGATCGCAGCGAACATCGGGTGTTTTAAGCCTTCTATTTACAGCATCGAGTAAGGGCGTCGACAGATCGGGCATGAGATCTCCCGAAATCTCCCAAATAATGTAACCGTTGAGGTTGTGATCTAATGCGTATTCAGTCTTATCACATATGGCTCGTTCGTCATCGAAAGACACAAACCCGAAGTTGTTATAAGCATACTGTGTCTTGGTTTGTTCGTCTCTGACTGATGTGAAGCTGCTCAATTTGCTCATGATGTTATAATCTAGAAAGGACAACACAGCACAAGGCGCGAACGGGTGGGTGAGATGAAAGTGGTATTCGTCACGGAACGTTCTTGAAACAGAGCACATACACTTACACTGCGGAGAACCCTCATCCTCCCACCAAACAGTAAGGTCGGCAGTCCCAGCACTTGCTTGACTGAAGTTCGTGAGGCCGCTTCCAGCGAAACTTCGCCCATAGAATGGTAATCCGATATTGCTGCGAGTGACATCGATCGATGAAAAGGTTGGGAAACACAATATGGATAACAACCCTCACGAGGAAACAAACACATGGAGTTCTCACATTTGATCAGGGCGCCCCCCGCCAGCCTGCCAATTCTCGACACAGCTGTGAACCGAAAAACCATGACTACCACCTTCCATATCAAACAAAGGAGCGTTTGGCCCAGTCTTCTTATCCCAGGCACTTTTGTTCCAGAAGCGAGAGCATAAGTAAAACAGGAAAGAAGATAAGGAGCATCAGCAAAGTGGCCGTATCGAACAATCATACCCTCAAGGACTTACCCATAAAAATCGTATGTCATCAGGTTCAGCTCCGTCAGTATTTTCGACACAACACCAACCTCAATGTTAGCAATATTCGCCGGACCACACGGCAGAGCAGCAGTCAAACCGTAAAATCGTCCATTCTTTTCACCTAATGAGTCCAAAGCATTCTTTATTTCCTGCAATAACAGGCTGTAATTTTGCTTATCTTCCGGTGTGCCCATATGATCGGCATATCCAGGGTATTCCCAATCAATGTCGATACCATCAAAGTCATACGTTTCAATGAGTTTGACGCAGTTGGCTGCAAAATTTTTGCGAGCTGTCGAACTTTTCGCCATGGCANGTTTGACGCAGTTGGCTGCAAAATTTTTGCGAGCTGTCGAACTTTTCGCCATGGCAGGGAAATGATTGCTCAGAGTCCATCCGCCAATGGAGGGGTAGATTTCGACACCAGACTCGTGTGCCTGATAGATCAATCCAGTCTCATACTTGTGCCCCTGACAAAGTGGCGGTTGGCCAGGTCTAGTCCACGAACAATACCCAGGTTTTCCCTGCCCGGGTGCCCAGCTCCAATCCATCTCGCCATACAATACTATTGGATCACCGTAATCATCGGTACCCCAAATGTCACCGTTTTCGTTGGTTTGAAAGAAGGCAAAGTTATACCGTGTCACCTTAGAATGGTCAAGATTCGACGGCTTGGCAAAGCGGTTGCGGTCGTAGATTTGCCAGCTTCAACAGAGAATCATGTTCATTTTGAGTGAGGAGTGTCGTTGAAGCTAGAAACTTAAAGCTAATGATATTAATTCTCTCACCTGGCATAATACGCAACAATGGATTTGCCATGGGTGGTTGGTTTCTTCTCCCATGCGTGTGATGGAGTGGGTAAAAAAAGCACGAGGCCCAGGACGAGGCCGCAGGTAGCCAGGGAAAAATTGCGAAGCAGCATGACAGAGAAATTATGAGAAGTGTGAGAGGAGATAGTACATCAAGGGAGAGAAGTATTGAGTTCTCCTCTTCTCCTCCCACCCTCGTAGCATCATTAAACACGATTCGACGCACGACATCGTAGAGGGAACTGGCTCTCATGACTCTTTACCAGACGGACACCTGGAAAACAATAAGGGTGATATCGAGACACGGAGATAATATTATGAGATACGAACTCTAGTTGGGCTTCTTCTTGGGGTCATATTATTTCCTGTCCTATCGTAGATACGTCTGAGTGGAGGAGGCTGCTGGTCACCTTATTTTTTGACCTGGTCTTTTTCTGTTTCAGTTCTACCTACACCCCGTATTATTTTTTTTACATGACCCCCTCCGGCATGCA
>JALLBB010000759.1:0-12066 GCA_036939735.1 Discostella stelligera
TGAAATCAACTGTATTGCATCTCGATTGAGGAGGCGCAACTAATATAGTACTCTATTAGAACATTATTTGATGTAAATTTGTTATTATATCATTATGAAGTGTTGATATTACTGTGGTATTTGACTGTAATTGTAATGAATAATGCCCATAATGAAGCCCATATTCAATTTTTGGCGGGCCACGTAGAACCGCGTAGACCTGGTACAAAACTTCCGTCCATAGCAGCGTCCATAGCTGTGTAGAAACCTATGTAGGAATGAGTATATACTTTTGCTATGGACCATAGCCCATAGCTCCAACCATTAACCACTAGCTTGCTCCTGATTTTGATTTCGATCTGTGATTCATATCACTCTTAATATTATGATTTCATACCTCATATCTACCTGTCGAAAATGTCCGCTTCTATCAGATCAGGAATTCATTGAGGAAGAGTAAGGTAGTAGGCTCTACAGAATCATCAGCAGGGACAGTTTGTTGTGGCGGACGTTGTGTATTCTTCCCAAGTCTCTCACCAACAATAGAAGTTCAAGCGAAGCTTTTTCGTCGAACCCAACAGCACTCATCTCCACTCACCAACAATCATTTTCACAATATCGCACACAATATAAAGAATCATCATCTACAAAAATCATATTACTACTGATTTTTATCATATGTCGTACTCCGCCCCTCTCTCAGAACGGATACGCATCCAACTGGAAATCTATTATGAAAATACCATCGATTGCATCCAATCCATATCGAAGAATTATAAACGACATGTGATCGCGTGTGCGATCGTTGTGATGGTATTGTTTACCATGAGTAGTTCACGACGGAATATAAGAAGTGTCAAGACTATGGGATATGGAAGTAGTGGTGCTAGCGATAGTTATTATGGCGGGTATGGTAGTGGTTACGGAAGCAAAAAGGGTGGATTATTTAGTAAACTGTTTGGTAGGAAGAAATCCATGTTGTCGTCAACAAACAGCTATGGAAGTGGGGGGTATGGTACTACTGCAGGAGGCCTCTATGGATCAAACTCTGGGAGCATGTATGGTGCTGGTGGAGGCAGTAGCCTCGGGGGTGGGGGGAGTAGCATGTCATCCTACGGAACCGGTGGGTTGGGCACTTCTTCCTTGTACGGTGGTGGATTACGGGGCACAAATTCCATGGGCGCAGGTTCAAGTTATTCATCTTCACTTCTTGGTGGTGGCGGCGGCGGTGGTGGTATGGGTGGCACATCAACATCCTCGTTTGGTGGGATAGGGGGCATGGGAGGAGGTGGTGGAGGAGGAGCTGGTGGAAAATCCCTCGCCACCCTTGTCGACTCCAATCCCACGTCCGTCATCGTGCTAGATCCCTCGATAAACTTTTATGATTATGGTGGCTCGTCAAGTTTCTATGGACAAATTGAAACCATCCAAGCGTTTGATTCACCTAACTTTATCAATCAAGTGATCAATCTACCCGGACAAAGTAAGGTTTTGGTCGTCGATGGAGGCGGGATACGATCGGACGTGCATGCCGTTTTCGATTATGATATGGCAAGCATTGCAATACGGAATGGATGGAAAGGTGTCATAGTGTATGGATTTGTACGCAATGTGTCACAATTGCAGCGAGTGCCGAACTTTGGAGTGAAGGCGTTGGGTACATGTCCCATAAAAGGGAAGGGAGATGTAGGACAGAAGGGAATGGAGCTGACTATGGGAACGACACAAATACAGTCGGGTTGGTGGGTGTATGCAGATACTGATGGTGTAGCATTTAGTCAGTTGGATATAAGTGGTGGTAACTTTGGTGGGGGTAGTGTCGCAATGGGAGGAATAGGAGGTGCCGGCGGGGTTGGTAGTTCCTTGATGTCTAGTGGATTTGGCGGAGGCATGAATAGCATGTCGGGGGCAGGTGGTTTTGGATCATCTACTATGGGGGGCAGTAGTTTTAGTTCGGGTGGTGGATTGGCAGGAGGTGCAGTAGGGAGTGGATTAACTGGTGGATATGGCAACACCGCAACAGGCACGGCATTTGGTGGAGGGGTGGGAGTCAGTGGAGGCGGGTTAGGAGGCGGATACGGTTCTGCAACTGGTGGGTTATCATCTTACGGAAGCAGCGGTAATGGCATGGGCGGCACGTCACATCTCACGGGAGGGTATGGCTCTAGTGCCGCTTCGGGCTATGGTGCTGGAGGAGGAACATCATCATTGTACAGTGGATACAATAGCCAATATTCATATGGATCATCTTACAGCAAGAAGAAGAAACACAAGACGTTCAAACTGATGTTGGCCGCTGCCATCGCTGCAATTATCTGGATAGTTTGTCTAAGATGACTCCGATGGATTGCTCTATTAAGAAAGAATATGTAAACTATGTATCATTTATGACGTGCTCAATCAATGAGTCAAACTTCCAGATCCCAGAATACCTGCTTCTACAGAACAATAAAAAGAGAATAGCAGCACCTCTCGCTACATATCATTCGCAATCGACGCTGATGTCGGCGACGAAAGCTTCAATTCACAGTTGGAACTCATGGAATGGACAACAACTTTGGAAGTGGTAACAGCTGACAAGATCCCAGAAGAAGACAGATTATTCCCCGCGTTGGGTGCGATGATCAGAGCTATTATTTCTCCTTGTTCATCACGATGAACAATCACTTTGGAACCGGTTTTCAGTAGAATGCTCTTGCCGCCCACAATACACAACTCGTCGTTAACTGCTCTGCGACAGAAATTGATCAAAAATCGAGACTCGTCCAAAGGCATGTTATCCGCGAGGTCAACAGTTGTTCTTGATGCAATGCTAAAAACAACCCCTTTCAGTCTTGATGTAAACAGAATTCTTGCCAAGGATGATTCACCTGCCAGAGATGGTATCTTTTTTACGATTCCCTTGTGATTATTCGGAAGAGCCTGGACAAAATAGTTCAGGCTTGAAATTGTTGGTGCGACGTAGTACCAACTCTCCTTGTCAAGGAGATGGTTCACAATTTCAGCTAATGGCTATGATGCAGAAGAGCGAATGAACAATTGATAAAGAATCAATTTGAGCTATTTCTCACGAAGACGTGACATACCTTCAAAGTGGCTTCGCCAAAATTCGATCGTATTGAATTGCCCAATTTGGATACTGTCGAGAGTGCACAGTACTGAAGACCAATGGCGTGGATAGATGCATTGGCAGAAGCAGAGACAACCGCATCCCGAAGAAATATGCCAATCTGATCGATTTGATCCTCTGGTAACTCAAATCCAACGCATCGACACACAGCATCGAGCAATTGGATGCTAACAGTTGTCAGTAAAACATGGAGACCAGATGCACTACAAGTCTTGCTCCGTCGGCTCAACAGCATCGGCTGTATGAATGCGACTAATCTCGCTATAACATCACTGGGTGAAGCAACGCTACATGCAACAGTTCCATCTTTGCCGAGTGCAACGAAAAAGTCGGCAAGCGTCGACGATGATCTCATTACTCCATCCGAGAGTGAAACAAGAAACGTGGTCCTGGCGATATCAATACTACGTGTGAAAGCATTACCCATCACTTCCTCCCAAAACTGCCGCATTTCAGAAGATGCTTCATTGTCAAAATGTATTGTTGCCAATGGCAGGGCTTCCAATACCCAACATATGACGCCTACATCGCCTGCGGTGAGTGCAAATGGCTTTCGTTGTCGTTTGGGTGGCGCAGAATTGAGAATGCGCGACTTATTCAAACTTCTCCACAAAGATTGACACGTCAACTCCTTCGTCGAGGCCGAAGACAGAAGTCTTATAAGTAAAGTGGCAATATTCCTCCGGTGAAATGTCTCAGTCTGTTGATTGAACAGGAGCTGTGTCGACAGTGAGAGGAGATATGACGTATCGTCTTGCGAATACCGGTCGTTGAGTGTGCACGACAACAGGATTCTTCGATTGAGGATGTGTATCAAGACTTCATTCGTAAGTGGATGGTTTGGTACGGTCATTGCATTGCCATTTCGGCCAGACACAGGTGACAACCAGCTAACGAGCAGATGATGTTGTTGTCGATGTTGTGTCACAGTGGATGCCCCATTTCCCCCCCAACTGGGGTAAAGTACATGCGATGCATGCTCAAGTACTATAAGTAATTCTTGAAGTATTCCCAACGCCTGTCGATGGAGATTGCATCCGAATTGAAAGAATCGATGACAGTTGGGGATGTCCACAAAGAGGATGGTTTGGTAGAACTTGATCATAATGATCGGTTCCAAGAGTGTAGACGGATCCGCAACCACAATTTTGCTCATTACTGCCTTCATCAAATGAAGTTTGGCAAGAGAATCAGTGTTCATCCAACTCGCCTCGTTGTGCAACGACGATGACAGATTAATGAGACATTCCAAGCCGATGCGAGGCGCAATGTGATGTTTCGAATTAAAGTCTCCCATTACTTTGGTCAAGTACCGTTCTACTCTGGGACGCAATTCCTCAACCATGAGAAGATAGGGTGCACGTTCACCTCCACGCTGGGCAGGAAGGGTAGTATCATTGTCGTGTTCGTCTTCTTCCGCGAGCAACGACTGCGCTAGTAGCGAGAGATGGCATGCTCGGATCAGGCGCTGTATAAACTGAGTCATCAAGCAGCTCACAACATTGCTGCCATCACTACCACCCTCACCGACGACAGTTCCCAATCCATTGGAAGAAGTGAATGCCCCACGTCTCTCGTCCTTGGATGCAAATTGATATGTTCCACTCACTATCAATGAAGTTAACGATGTAATTCTTGCTAATAAAAATACAATAATTTTCGACTGCTTCTCCGCCGCTCCCGCCGACGCAAATGACGATTTCGTACTATCCAGGGTTTGGTGCCGTTGGTGTCCCTTCCTTGTCGCTAATGTCAATTGTATCCTCTCCAACCCCTCATCCAAAAATCCCAACAAATGTCGTGTCATTTGCTCCAGCAGTCCGTAAAACTTGTTCCAAATACTGCGTAGTTGTTCTATATTTTCATGGAGGAGAGCGGACAATGCTTTCCAACCCACCTGATATGTTGTTGTTGTTGTTGTTGTCATGTCTACCTCTTCTGACGGGGTAGAAGATAAAAGAGAGGTGAATGTCCTTGCAATGTTTTCCATTGCCAGCTTGTCTCGTTCCAACAATGATACAAATGATTCCGATATTTCACATACACTCCGATAGGTTGGACCGAGGAGTCGTATTCGATGTTGGATGTGGGGATGAATGATGTTGAGAATGGATTGAAGGTGGTAGAGCACGATGGTAGAGGATGACGATGATGAAGAAGGTTTGTTCTTCTCGTTGTTTTTAGCTGAGATGAGTGAAGAAGGAGGAGAAGAAGAAGAAGAAGTCATGGTCGTCATTGTTGGCAAAGAGGATGATACTGCTGCCGTCGCTGTTGTTGTTGAAGCACAGCAGCTACTGTCACCACCACCATTTTGTAGTAACTCAATCAAGTATTGTTGAAGCGAGATATTCATTCGTTTCAACAATTCAATAGCCATTTTTCCCCATGTATCCTCGGGCAATAAATTCGACGATGACGAGTTCATTGGATGAGTCGGCATCGTCGTTGCGGTCGCTGTTGGTCGTTCCAAAGCCCATCGAATGAGGCGAAAATATCCCTTGATTTTCCATCGCCACCATACTATAACTTCGTCACGATTATTACTTCTAATTTCCTTTAGAAAGCAAGGCGGCTGGATATCAGCGTACAACATTTGCATGGCCCGTCGAAACGTTGCCAGACCATTGTCATCGGTAGAGCGAATTTGTAATTGGAGATGATTCATCCAAGCATCATCATCATCGCCGCCGTCGTCGTCGTCGTTATGGTCCTGCTCATAATTGCTGTCATTGTTCCACTGCCGTACGGTGGCAGTGGCGACACCTCCTTCTATCGCTGCTGCAGCTGTCCATCCCAAGAGGTGGTAGGCGAGAGCGTCGTCGTCATTGGTGGCGGCGTCGTCCATGGTTTCTTTGTCACCGCGGCGGCCGTGAAGCTGGACAAGTTTCCCGCCAAGACTTCTCGTCTGTCTTGAGTTGCAAGTCTGTCCCTTGCCTCTCAGCACCACTGGAGACACTGTGTGGCTACCAAGAAACTACGATATCACCGTGCGCATTACATACACACAACATGATGACCGCCGTCGGTCCAAAACAAAAACGAGAGAGAAACCTTGGTGGTCAGTCCACCTTTTGATCCTCGTCAATAAAATCCTATCAACAATTCATCTTTGCGAAGCTCTCTCCTCTCTCTAATTTTGTCAAGAGGAAAACACCTCTTCCAAGGGCGAACTACGTCTTGAACTCTTAAAGAGGCCTGCTCTCACTCCAGAGCGTACTACTGAATTATACCCAACAAAGGAGGAGATCGTAGCAGTAGTGAATCATCATCATGTCCTCGTACAATTCCTTCCTCCACAAACCCGAAAATGCACTGCGTCGCGCCCAAGAGCTCCACGCCATCTCCCAACCCCACGCCAGCCTCGCCCTGCTGCACGAGACCCTCGGCGGTCGCCGACACAAGACCTGGTCGCCCACCTACGAAAAAATCATCCTCTTCTACTTGGATTTGTGCTTGGATCTGAATCGAGCGCGCGAGGCCAAGGATGGACTGCATCAGTACAGGAACCTGAGCCAGAGCCAGGCGCCGGGGAGCTTGGAGGCGGTGATTCGATATTTGATCGAGAAGGCCGAACTGAAATGTAAGGAGGCCAAGGACATGGCCGAGAAGGGCACTGCGGCTGCCGCCGCCGCTGGTGGATTGACCACCACATCGGCAGCCGGCGACGAAGTCATCGACGCCATCGCCATCGCGTCCGAATCCGACGAACCCACCATGATGATGGACGATGACATCGATCTCTACGATGGTAATCCGCAATCCATCTTGCTCTCCACCATGAGCTCCAATCCCGAAAAGGTCCAGCGCGAGACGGCCCTCTTGTTTCCGGCGCTCAAATTCCTGTGGGAGGTCTATCGCGCCGTGTTGGACATTTTGAAATCCAATTCCAAGTTGGAACGATTGTATCATGGTGCGGCAGTGAGTGCGTTGCGATTCTGCGCGGAATATAAGCGACGCACGGAATTTCGAAGACTGTGCGATATGATGAGATTGCACTTGGGAAACTTGACCAAGTACGGTGGAGTGAATGTGGCAAAATTTGAGGATGGAGGAAAGAATAATAAGGTATGCGTTTGAATTCCGTATTTTCGGTGTCAGTATGGTTCAGGGTTCGTTGTTTTGCACGCCCGTTTCGCTCACGCGACCACCTTGTTTTCGAATCCAACAGGTCCGAGGATGGGAAGGATGGACGGCCGAGTCCATTGAACTACATCTCCAAACCCGCTTCGCTCAGCTGGAAACGGCATCCTCCCTGCGTCTCTTCACCGAGGGCTTTCGTACCGTCGAGGATATTTACAACATTCTACAAATTTCCAGGTCTCGTAGGAAGATTCCGGGCGTGAACATTCCGCCCCCCAAGGCCAAGATATTGGCAGCCTACTACGAGAAGCTGACCAACTTGTTCTGGGTGAGCGAAAACTACCTGTTTCACGCCTTTGCCTGGTACAAGTATTACTCTCTATGCAAAGAATTCAATCGCGGGATGAGCCCAGAGATGAAGAAGATGCAAGCCAGTGCGGTGTTGTTGGCGGCATTGTGCATTCCCGCCACAACAGCCGAGAAGGGAGGAGGTCGCGGCACCGGCGGCGGCAACAACAAGGCTCTCGGACAAGAACGGGATGCAATCCAAACCACCGTCGAGGATGATATTGCCAAGGAAAAAATGGCACGGCTGGCCACCTTGCTTGGATTTCATACCACGGAGCCCAGTCGCGAGGCGATACTAGCCGAAATTCGTTCGCGCAACATAATGGAGGATGTTCCCGACTACATACGCGAGTTGTACGTGGTGTTGGAAGATACCACTGATCCATTGGATATGGTCGAACGCGCCCGATCATTGTTGGATGCGCTCCATGCCGAGGCGAGGGCGACAACATTGTCTTCTTCGCCGTCGTCGGAAGGAGTGGATGCTGCCACCACCAAGGCGGCTTCCGACGGTGCAGCGGAAGGTGCAGTCGAAGATCATACCCTCGCCAAGTATGTTAAGCCACTTACGAACGTGCTAATTCTGAAGCTGATCTTCAATCTGTCGGCGGCCTATCATACCATTTCGATTGATCATGTCAAGAATCTCACTTCGGGACTGGGCATTAGCTTTGAACAGATGGAAAAGTCCATCGTTTTGTCCACCCAATCTCGCGCCCTAAGTGTGCGCATCGATCATCGATTGGGATGCATCCGCTTTGGCAACGCCGCGCTCGAAAGTGATCGTATGCGCGGTCAGCTCTCGACCCTTGCCAAGAGACTCACCACGGCATGCAGCATTATTTCCCCACCCGATTTCAATGCCATTTCCGCCGAGCGGGCGCCCATTTACGCCGAGGTTCGGGCCAATCTCGAATATGAGCACATTGCCACTCTTGAGCGTCGCATCATTATCGAGAAACGCAAGGAGGAAGCCGAGCGTCTCGTTCAGGAACGTATTCGTAAGGAGGAGGCAGCCCGTAAGGCGGAGGAAGTTGCTCGAAAGGCCGAGGAGGATCGTCGACTGGCACGCGAGCAGAAGATGCGCGAGCGTGAAAAACTCCAGAAGATTCAAGAGGAGATGGAATCCATGGAGAAGAAGCGATACCTCGCTGCCATGGGACGGTCCGTTGATAATATGACGGCCGAGGAGTTGAAAACTGTGGATACGGTCGCGTTGGCGAAGGAACATGCTGAGAAGACAAACAAGAAGAAGGAAGAGGCCGAGCGGAAAATCAAGGAGGCAGCCCGACAGCTGGATTATCTTGTCCGTGCTACACGCATTGAGGAATTGCAACGCATCAAGCAGCGCTTTGAAGAGCGTGCGAAGGAGGATAAGCAAAGATATGAGGAAGAGGTTGTGGAGCGGGCAAAGAAAGCTAGAGAGCAATGGATGACGGATGTTGCCGACAAGAAATTGTTGGCGGAATGTTCCGCCTTCGATTACACGTCTAAATTCGAATCTATGATCATGTCCGCTCGAAAGGTGGTTCACGAAAAGGCATGCAAGGAGGAGGACGCGCGTGCTGAGGTCGAGGCCGAGAGGAAAAAGTTCGATAGAGCGCGTAAACGCAAACAAGAAGAGGCAAGGCGGATAGAAGAGGAGAGGCTTGCTGCCGAGAGGGAAGAGGCCGAGCGCAAGGCAGAGGAAGAACGTCAACGGAAGGAGGAAGAGAGGAGGGAGAGGCAGGAAGAAATGGAAAGGAAGGAACGCATACGCATGGAGGAGCAGCGTGAGCGGGAACTGCGTGAGCGACAGGAAAGATCTCAACCCTCCAGAGGTACTGGAGGGGGACTTTCTTCGGGCAGTGGGGAGGGAGGGTCGGTCGGTAAGTACATCCCGCCTTCGCGCCGAGGAGATGGCGGGGGTAGTGGCGGCGATGGCGCTTCTCGATGGGGGAATGCAGGGCCTTCTCGTGGGGGTGGTTACGGGGGAGGTCGCTACGAAGGCAGCAGGGATGATGGGGGCAGGGATCGTGGTGGCGGCAGCGGCAGATATGGTAGTCGCGACAGTGGCCCTGCTCCTACAAACAGTCGATGGAACTAGATGGTCAAAATAAACTGACTAATATTATGTCATGCAAGGAAGACGTAGTATTAGAAGTAACTGAGTTAAAAGCATAATGCCCGCCTGGCCTCAAGCATCATACTCTTATTTACTTACATTATAGCAAAACAACAAACGAGCTTCACCGTTGGAGGACTACTACAGTCTCAACATGATTACTACCCGGAAATAATACATATCCCGTCGCGCTCGCCAATTTCCAACCAGCACTGGAAGTTAATAATTTATCCAAATCACGTGCCAATGCATCAAAGCCACAGCTCACATATATCAATGTCCTGGCATCATTCGTCCAATTCACGGTATGACGGGGTATGTGAGACAGCATTGCAGGACTTTCAGTGTACAGTTGATTCGGATTCACTTTTGTCGATAGCATTTGGAGGACAACCTCGTCCAGTCCTCGGCGAGGTGGATCTACAATGATTACATCGGCACCGAGTGCTTGTCCACGATACAATGCTGAGACAGCGTTGGCCTGCATGTATGCTACCTTGTCTGATGGATTAGCCTCAAAAGGAAGTGTGCCTATTCTATCTCCACTCTCGAAGACTACAGAATCCATCAAGTCCTTGATAGATAGGTCCGATCCACCACCGCCTGCCTTGCCAGGATGTTGTACCTTCGCCTTCTTCCAACCACCAGCACTATCTCGATTCCCTTTACCACTACCCTGTTGGAATTTACTCCTTGGGACGCGTCCGGTAATTTGCCGTGACATGCTCTCCACCGAGAGCTCAAAGCATCGTGCGTTCTCCGGATTTTCATCACTGCATCGTAGCCATCCAAGACCTCCACCTCCATTGTTAGTCACTCTTTTTCCATGATGCAACAATGCTGCCAATCCTAGCAATCCCACACCAGCATACAGTTCACAAACTTTGCTTCCAGGGGGTATTGCCATGGATACCTCCTTGGCAATGTCGGTAAAGCCATCCATATTACCCTGTCGGAAGACATAGGGAGCGAAGTACAGATATCCATCGCCTTTACTGCCGTCGTCCCGAACACTATACCTCGACGAGGGAGATGATGGAGACAACGATCCAGGAATGGGCTCACGAACATAACGTGGACCAGAGATTGGATGCCATTTCGATACATCACGTGCAAAGATGGCATTACCCTCGGAATCATTGCAATGTACCCATATAGAGTGGAAGATTCGACCCTGTTTCGGTTTGTTGTCGTTGCTGTTGTTGATGACGTCGTTGCTGCTGCTGCTGCTGCTGCTACTACTGCCTTCTCTATCTTCGCAGTCTTCACCGTTCTTGTCCCTACTGCTTTCTCTCCCATTTAGACCATCCCCAAGACCTCCTGCATCCAACCTTTGGAGTTCCTTCACCAAACGACTTAATTGTGGTTGACAGTCTTTCAACTTCTCCACATTCATAACCAAAGTCAAGCAAACCTTACCGGTAGTGGTCTCGACACGAAATTGTGCGTATCGTAATAATCCTCGACCATCGAATTCATTGTAGGGTGTGATTCGTGCCGTTTGTGCTGCCTGGCAAAGTAGTGATGAGGCTACATTAATGCTGGGATGATGGACCTGGCACGATGGTATCGAGAGGATGTTGTGTGAATTACGGCGGTAGAGTCCGAGGGAGATGCCGGATTGCAGTATACGCGATTTGGAAGAGGAGGATGTCGGTGGGCCAATGGCAAGCTTGGCTTGGGTACGCCAATGAGTGATGGGTGTGGGTATTTTGATTTTGTAAAATTCCTCTTCAACTGCCTCATTCTTGTTATTATGAGCAATAATGTACCTTTTTACCGAGGAACTCGAGAAGTAAAGTTGAGCAGAATGTATTACGTCAATATCGGACACATTCGATTCGGTTATGCATCCTGGACATTCCCCGAAGTGAGGACAGTTGATGGAGGAGGACATACCGGGATCTAGCAGTTGCGGTTGCTGTTGTTGTCGCTGCATTTTATCATCATCATGGACAATATTGGCGGTTACGTCATGTTGATTTCGTCGACCACTGATGAAGCTGCTGGTAATACTGCCTCTGCTTTTCGAACGGTTTTTGCTACTGCTGCTGCTGATGTTATTCTCACTGTCGCGACCCCCAACACCGACCCGTGTCGGAGATTGAGATTGACCATGTAACGCAGATGTCAATGTTGTTGGTGCCACCAAATGACACAGGAAAGCACATTCGCCGCGTGGAAGTATTGGCAGGAGGAATGATAGAGCAATAGCGACACCGATGGCCCTTGTCCTCGAGGATAGTAATATTTTTGATGACATGCTGATATTGCTATTGCTGCTATTGCTATTATTGCACTCTTTTTGTTGTTTTGCTTGGTTGCTGGTGGCGGTGCGTGGCCAGCGACAGGGAGCTCGCTATTCCATCATCACTTCCCGCCCAGGTTACTATCTACCGTACATTTGGTATGTACTGACAACCAA
>JALLBB010000760.1:0-10894 GCA_036939735.1 Discostella stelligera
TCTTGAAGTATTTGTACTTAACCAAAATAGACGGCTTGTATTTTTGGCGGGTGCATCCCCATGACCTTCTTCCAGACATAGGCTCTCCTATGCTGTCCAGTACTGCCCATGACCTCTTGATGAGTGGTCGACCAGATCATCCATGTACCTCTCTCAATAGGTTATGTTGATTCAGATTGGGCAACCTCAACGGAAGCGGAATTCAGGGCATCCGACTTTGGAAAAATGATGCTGTACATACGCAGCATATTGTGGGATGTAGGCCTTCCCCAAGAATTGGCATCCTATCTCTACAAAGATAATGATGCGTGTACTGCAATGGCTATGGCCCAGAAACCTACGCCACGGACTCGGCTAATGGACATTAAGTTTCACGCATTATGTGAATGGGTTGAATGTGACCTGATCAAATTGAAACGTATTGATATGACAATAAATATGGCTGACCACTTCACGAAGGTCCTCACTCCTGTTCTGATCCGCTGCCATACCGATTACATGGTCCCCCCAGGATATTCTATATGCAATCCTACGTTCCGTCTATCAAATAAGGGCAATAACAATGGAACTTCTGTTCCTCTGAACCCAATGGTTCATTGGTTAACCCATACATGGACAACTGTACTAAAGTTGTCTTTCTCTTAACTATGGTGCTGTGGAGGTTTTTATCGGTATGACAAATTATTTTCCTTTTCCTCTGTATCACTGTCACTATCCATACTCCTCTTCCAATTCTTCCTGTGGCTCGAATTGTGGGGTGGTGTCACAAGTAAATACCTAAATATTTAATATTTAGCTCACCTTCTTCTACCTACGCTTTTATTGCTTAGGAGATATCTCTAGAGGGGTCACCATGACCCTGACAATCTGAAATCTCTCAGCTATCATGACAATCTGAAATCTCTCAGCTATCATGCCAAAAGACATGACTTCAATCCAGCCTATCATCTTAGCTTCGACCAACACAGCTAAAACGACGACAGCATCACCGCCGTCATCCAAACCCCAGCAACACACCCTTCTCCTCTTTCAAGATATTGTACATTCTCAGAAGGACACACTCCATCTATTCCTCTCTAATGGGCCCACATGCACGCCCGCAATTGTCATGTACGTGGCCTCTTTCGGCGGTGCACTCCATGCCGCGGTAACCACCTACTACTACCTGGCCATTGGTGCATCCGAAACGGATATCGGAACACTGGGCTTCATTATGAGTGCGGGAGCGCTGCTTGGGGCTCCATTCACCGGGATGGCATTGGATAATTGGGGACCTTGGGTGCCGATTAGCATTACCGCTAGCGCTTGCTCCGTGGGATGCTTGTGGCGAGGGTTGGCGTCCAACATAACGTCGTTGATGGTGGGAGCGATACTGCTGGGTGTGGGTGTGAATATGTGGACGGTCATATTGGGACATTTGGTCAAATCATTCCCGCCGAGTAAGCGGAGTGAAATAATATCGGGTTTTGGTGTGCAGATTGCCGTGTTGCAGTTGGCTGGCAAGGGTATGTTTCCATTTACGGAGTATGCTTTGCATCACATATTTGGAGTGGAGGATGTGTTGTTGAGGTATAGAATTTACATGGGCATGTGCACATTCTTTTGTTTCTTCGGAACTTTTGCTCTATTTTGGGATAAGAAGAATGTTGTGGGAGGCATACGAAGTATCGCCGCTGGTGTCAAATATCAGCAAAAACACTCTGATTCATTTGGTGATGTAGAAGAAGGAGATGTTTCTACTACGGCAATGACCAAAGAAATGGAAATGGTAGATATCACGAAATATAGCGATTCGATACCATCTCCTTTCTCGGACGATCAAAGCAATACCTCGTCTTCCTCCACATTTCTCAATGATCTGGATCCATCCGACAACGGGGAACAAGAAAAGTTTGTCACAGTAATTGGAAACGAGATTTCACCCAAGAAGCATCATTTGTTCACGACAATCACTTTAACTGCTGCCCTCCTCATGCAGGCCATTGCCACAACAGTCTTTATTGTGCTTTGGCCACTAATTGTCCACGACAGATTCAATGTCTCTGCACACACATTTGGAATATTGACATTTATCGCATCCGTTGTGTCGATGGTATCTGTGGCTTCATTCCCAATCATCGAAAGGATTGACAGTATTGGGGGAAGACTACGTTGTGTTGCATGGGGATTTGGAGTGTGCTCGTTTCTTAGCGTGCTGTTTTGTTTCTGTTCCTTTGGTGACTTTTGGTTCGGAGATAGTGGAAATGGTCTCAAAGAGACAGAAGTTGATCTCATCAGTACTGTCGCTCAATTCAACAGCAGCCAATCATTACTCAGGCAGTACGCTCCGATGCAACAACTTCATTTTCGGAAACAGCTTGGATTGCATGCCTTCGCTGCCGTAGTATTACAATCAGCACTTTGTTTTTTGGAGCCAAGCCTGAAATCGAATCTTAGTCTGCTCGTCAATTCGCCGACAGTGTCAGTGCCATCAAACGGGTCATCGCTAGGTGGCACAATGGGATTCCTGCAATCGTTAGGAAGTATCGGAGGGATGGTGGGAAACCTAGTTGGAACAATGTTGTACAAAAAATGGGGTCCGTTGCCATTTTTCGTGATTTCCTTCTTCATGGCAATATTTTCGGCATTGATTTGGATGCTGGAGGAACCTACGACAATAAGTGAAATTCACGAAGGAAGTGCAGAAAAAGAATTAAATTTAGAACCTTTAGAAGTTCATAAGGAAGCGAAACCTGATCGCTCTTGTCTGGCATTGAGAGAAACAACATATGACTTGAAGTTGGACTGATGCTCATGCGAAGACAAAACAGATGATCTGTGACATGAGGCGTTCAGATCTTATGCGTGTAATTCGTGAGTTACAAATAGCAATGAAAGAGGCCACTTTCGGGTGAGACCACACAGAAAGGCTGGTGCCAATATGTTGTGATGTCTACGGAAGCACATTATCCGATAGAGGTGGGAAAATAGCTGTTGTTTGAGGCTCGACATCGCCTGAAGTCACGTACTATGAAGCACCAGTATTTAGCGTGAAGGCCTCAAATCCATTGCTTCACTTTGACACTTACATAAATAAGAGAGTATCGGGTGCCTTCGTAGGGTGTGACCCAATGAGGGAAGCGCCCATCAACCTTGCCAAACCTTCCTTGGGTATTGACTTCTGCGACCACAAGCGGGGAATATTCAACAGCGATTGCTCCTCCACCGGTGAATTCACCTCTGTATCATGGAGATAAAACATGAGAGTTAGGTTCAGCAGAACTTTCAAAAGATTATCATAAACTCACAGAGACAATGCATAGAATGGTCCAACATTCAGCGTGTCGATATGCGGAGATCCGACAAAATTCTTTGTGACGGCAAGAGCCGTAAAGCGATTCGCGAATTCGGGATCATTCTCCGCGAGAGCTTTCACAGCAAGTTCAAATAATGAACGGTATTTATCCAGTTTTGCTGTCTCTTTCCTCGTCCTAGCACTGTCCGGTTTGCCGACTCCAGGCTTCTGAAGAATCATATAGTTCTCTGCCCTTATTTTTGGGCGTTCCCGAGTCGTCCTCGGCCAAGGTATAGCCTCCAATTCTGCTAAGAGAGAAGCAATACGCTCGGACGATGGGACGAGAGTGCCCTCAACCTTTACGACGCGACGAGGGCCGTGCTTTTCGTAGCAACCCAAGAGTTTTGTCATGACGAATTCACGATTGTACCTATCCTGCGTACTCACCTCATCTGACAGAAGTACGCCGAATGTTTGCTCGAGGCGCTTACTGAGCTGAGGAGTCGAGAGAGGCTCTAGTTGCGAACGTAACAATGTCGCATCTCGGTCGCAGGCCGATAGTTTTTTTGTCTCTCCCAACTTTGTTGGTCGCGCAGTAGTGATTACTGAAGATTCGTCGAAATCCATTTCGACGGTGGTGCAACGAATTTCCAATTGTGAATTGTCGACTGGAGCAAGCGCTTCTCGCAATGTTTTGAGCGCTCCTGCTTTCAATTTGCGATTGTAGCGCAAATCCAGCACTTTCAAGTGCCGGAGAGATGCCAAGGCTTCTAGTGGCAGCTGACGCATTCGTATCTGATTCGATAGTGCGATTAGCTCAACAAGGTTCGTCATGTTCCTAATCTCAGTTGGTAGACCATGGATCGAGTTGCGAGAAATATCAAGGTGAATTATTTTTGAATAGCAAAAAATGGCAGCGGGAAGGCACTTGAGCCGATTGCGGCTCAAGTTCATTCTTTCCACAGCTTGACCCGCCGGTTGTTGAATGAAAATTTGATGAAGTTCATCATCGGACAGATCCCGGCTAGACAAATCAAGAGAATGTTTTGCTGTGATGCAATCGGTGCAAGATTCCTGTGAAAACAGGAAATAATATGAGTATGATTGCTCAATTACGCGTCCTGACATTCCTATTTTACCTTTTCCCATTTGTCTCTACTTTCCTCGGAACAATCGTTATCATCCTCGTTCATTCTCCCTTCTTCCACGAACAATCTCCATCGCGCATCCTCGATCTGTCGAATGAACCAATCAATTTCGATAATTGGACGTACCGTCGGAACACGTACCAAATACTTGCCATGCATTTCGAGAGCATCATTTCCATGGAGGGAGGTGTACTTCGCCGTTGTCGTTGTTGTAAGTGGAGACGCGTTGTCGGTATTGTCGACGCCATCCAGCACCGGTATACGAACGGCCCCCGCTCCATCGTTTGGGTCATTATGTATATTATCATCCAGCAATATATGATGATGATTGAATTTTGGTAAGCGATCCTCATTTTGTGGTACCCCTGGCCTCCTCCTGGTCCAGACTGGCTTCCCCGCCCATGGAGCGCAGTCGTGGTCATCCCAAAATGGATAGTCGTCTTGGATCCCCACCATAGTTTTCGATTGCAGGTAGGTCAGTATCTCATCATCTCCGGAATAGCTTACGTTGTGTTGCGGACAGGATGGTGATTCCATCTGCATGGGACGTAGCTCATAAACGAGCTCCCCGCTCTCGCCGCCAGCCTGGCGAGTACCAACGCCGCCATTCCCGCTAGGATGTCTCCTCTTCCAGCCTCCGCAAAAGGGAACGTCATCTTCCTCGAAAATCAAATTTGGATTGGTATATTCTGGAAAGAGCGGATGATTTCCCCTGGCGAACTCCGATACGGCACGTAGGACGCGATGCAAGTCCGTCCCGAAGGTGCGTAGGACCAACGTCGTCTTGGGTGGGCGGGGGGACGGAGGTAGGATGCTGTCATAGTCGATGACGCTGTTGGAGATGTTGTTGCCGTCGTTGTTCCTTTCCACGTCGATTTTTGTAGAGGTGGCGTTAGTAGAAGGGAAGTAGTACGTCAATGTGTGGAAGAATGCCGGGAGGAAGTGTTGGAACATGATGCCGTTGTCATCATCGGCACCCCTTTTCTCCTCGTCGTGCACAGTGCAATCCAATAATGATAAATTCGACTGCAATAATTCATACATTGGTCTATACTGGGGATGATAACGCGTGAATTCTTTCGCATGTCGTTTGTATTTGGTCTTGTAGTACGAACACGTGTTGTTCGGAATGGTCCATCCCGTGTAGAGTGGTGCCGGAGTCGATGGAGGTGGTATAATCGTAGAAGCAGCAGCAATGTCAGTGTCAGTGTTGTCAAGGGGATTGTAGTGGTGATGATTGCCTTTGTTCCTGTTGGTAGCAGCAGCAACGGTAGTAGAGGCAATAGTTGAAGAAGGATAGTAATTGCAGTGTAGGTCGGATCCATCCCACCAGCGCTTGGGTTCAAAATTGGTGAAATTATTATTGCCTTCTCCATTGCTTGTCTCAACTTTACCACCATCGGTTCTCTCTGGTCCAGGTCCATCGATATCATTACTAATCTGTTCATCACAATTGATAGTAATAGACGTTTCTTCTGCTTCTGTTGTTGTCGAAACAAATGCCACCTTGGCAATAATCTTATTCAAGCATTCCTCGACAGTATCATTTCCCGCCACATCCCCCACTAGTATTGTTTCGTTGATATCGAAATGGAGAAATAGGTGGGGTAGAGGAGGAGACGACGCAGGAGCTCGTTGTTGGAGGGCACTGCGATTGATTCTTCTTGTTCGTCGGCACTCGGAAGGATGAATATTATCGTTATTGTCGTTTTGCAGTTGGCGAGGAACAACGCCACACGATCTCGGTCTTGATGGCGAATGAAGGTGGCCATCGATCTCTTCGATGGTGGAATACAGTTTGGGCAGCATTTCAATCCAGCGCCTCTAGAGGTAGTAGTACTCGTAAAACGGCATGGTATGAACCAGCGGCGGCGTCTATTCAGTGCACCGGGCGGCACCGACCCTCTCGAGTTTGTTTGTGGCAGTACCTACGTACCTAGCGATATGTAGGTGCGGGCCGTCAACGGGCGCGCCAGTTTTTCTCCAAAAATCCGGACTTTCCACCATGCATGACACGCTATGACACGCTGCCGCCGCGCCGCCGCCGCAGTGGTCTACGTACCTACGTACGCAGTACGAAGTTGTCAGAGTAATATTGTTATGCCCTATTGTTATTGACAATGAGACAATGCCGTCCAAAACGCCGCCACCCCCTCCACCAGCAGCCGACTACTCTCTCATCGAAACTCTCCATGCTCGACTACGTGATTCAAGCATAACCGCTTCGTTTGAAAAATCTCGTTTCCTTCATCGTCGTCGTCATCATCGTCATCCGGAGGATGATACCAGCAGTACCACCACCACTGGCGGCAGCGGCAGCGATGCCATCGGTTGTTGCTCCCTGCTACCCAACGTAGTACGATGGACTCTAGTGCGCCTCGATGCCGCCATCCTCTCCTCCTCTTCCGCTGCTGCTGGCGCTGGTGCCGGTCCGACGGCTCCTCGACGAATTCCCAATGGCCTACCCACCAAAAATTATCTAGATTTGCGAATGCAGCAAAATACGGCATTCGCCGATGCGCAGCATTCCCTGTGTTTGCGGACCTTGTCGGCGTTCACTTCGTTATTCAACGATGAAGAAGAGAAGAAGAGGACGAAAAAAGAAGTAGTAGCAGTAGCGCGAGAGGAGGAACAAAAAATGATGAAAACGAAAAAGTACAGTATGCTAAAAGAGTTGAGATCGCATCTAGACAAGGGATTGGCGGCGTGTCCGGATCATGGGGGATTGTTGCAAGTGGAGAAGGAATATCAAAGATGGATCACGATGACGATGATGAATGGACGAAAGAGGATTGGAGACAGCGTTGCTTTGGAATCGAAAGTAGATGCTGCTGCTGCTGCACAACAAGGAGGATCCAATAATGCTGCCAATCCCACGTTGGGAGGACGATGGATACGCGGAGCAATGAGGGATGCCATGGCCGAACGCTCATTCCTACAAGAAGTAGAAAGCAGCAGCAGTAGTTTTGGTATCCTCATCGGCGACGACGGTGGCGGCAACGGACAAGGCTTAATAACACAGGAGGGCGATGAGCTCCAGCAGACTTGCAAAAACAAAAACGATGAATCGAAGGAGGCACTGAATCCGTTGCTCGTACCTACTCCTTCCGCGGAGGGGAGAAACATGCAAAGGAGCAAGGAGGAAGAGCATGACAAGGAGGAACGAAGATACAATAAGGATCATGGTCCACGTCATCACGATGACAATCGTATCGACGATCGTCGACCTCATCATGATCATCTTCATCACAACGAGGACAGGCATAGACCACGAGACCACAATGATCAATCACACAGTTTGCCACTCGAGGATGACGAATTGCAGCATCGTGACTATCGCGAGTACTGTCGAAGAAGAGAGCAAAAATTAGAAGCCGAATATGGAAAGCAGAGACGTCACCGGGACGACAACAGCAAATCATCGAGATCCCGTTTGTACAAATCTGCTTCTGACGATGATTACGAGAATGACGTCGAGGGTCGCCATTCACATCCAACTAGAAGTAGGGATCGGAAACGACACAGATCACATCACAATAGGGTTAGATCTCACAGATTTGAAGAGGGTTTGGATGAAATTGAGAGCAAAAATAATGATAGAAGTAACGAGGGGCCGCTGCATCATCATCCTACTCCTGTCAAGGATGGTGACGAAGGTACAAGTGCAGTTAATGAGAAAAAATATGACAAAGTGCATCGTCGTTGGGACAGTCAGAGACGTGTTGGATCACTCGGATCCCTCTCCCATGACGACAGTGACCATGACCATCGCACGAGAGATAAACGAAGGAAGAGTGGTGAGGAACGACGGCATAAGAAACGACATGGCCAGTCCTCGAGATCTCATGATGATCAGGGAGGTGATTCGGATCACAGTGCCAATGATGATTCTAGAAAGAAGATGAAAGCGGAAAAGAAGGACCAGAGAGGGGAACGTGATGAGAGAAAACACAACAAAGACGAACGTCGACACAGTCGTCATCATCGTAGTAGCAGCAGAAGGAGCAGGGATGTTGAGCGACATACAAAAGACAAAGACAGCTCAAGATCTCACGATGGTACGAGCTGTAATGATAATGATGAAATCAATGAACAGAATGAGCGTAAAGATGTGTTGAAAGACGACATCGATGCACTTACTCCACTATCCCATCCCGCCCATGCCGAGGAGACTGGAGAAGATACCAAAGGCGGAAAAAGGCGCAGTACGACAGAAGGTCACAAAAGGCGTCATCATCGTAGTAGTCGTCATAAACATCATCGTAGTGGCAGCCATAGAAGCACTGAAGACAAACATAGAAGTAGAAGCCGCCAGGATTGGTCGATGCATATTCATGGTGATGACAATAACCAGAAAGCTGGAGAAGAAACGTTGGAAATCGCCGCAAAAGACTTCTCGAATCCTCCTCCTGTCCGTACCGAGGATGGAGGAGAAGATAGACTGGAGGACGGAGAGAAAAAGAACGATGAATACGATCATAGTTGTACGAGTCGTGATTGTCATCATCGTCCTAGACGTCATTCTCGGGAAAGAAGGAAACATGGCGACTCAAATGACAAATGACCTGTCTAGTAGCTCTGAGAGGGACGACGACAATCATCATGGCGAACACAAGAAGCACAAGGGGGAAGAAAGTGAACGACGACATAGCAAACGCCACAGAAAAGAAATTGGAGGTCGTAGATCGAAATCTCATGCCAGTGACGTCGAATGTGGCTCCAAATCCGACGACAACGACCACCGGGGTCATCGCAAGAGAGATGTGCGGCTCCCGAGATAATTATGTAATTATGATGAAATCGATGAATCAAGTGGCAGAATCCATCACGTGTTGTCCGATCAAAATATTGCCACGATAAACACCACTGAACGAAGCCTTCCTCTCAGTCATGGATTGTCTCAGCTCATTTCTTTAATAATTGTCCACTGCGCTGATTCGGAATTCTTTGTTTTGTGTTTTTACTTCTTTCATTGCAAGCATTGATTTTAGGACAGAACCCCGAACTTATGCCGAGAGCCGAGAGGCTAGGGACTGGACTGAATTTACAATAGTAGAGTGGTTGTACCAGGCATTTTGGATCGATCGATCAACTGATGTGACACAGATTGAGATGGTGTGACACCCCTTCCATGCGATCGATCCGAAAATTGCATGCGATCGATCGAAAATCTCCATCGACCGATCGGAAAATCTTGATTTTTCTGATCGATCCGATGGGGATCGATCGCTTCGCTTTTCATGAAGGAATTGGTATGATTGTAAATTGGCGGGAGGTCGGCAGAGAATCAAATCTCTAGAGAGCTGGAAAACACTCCCCATTTCTTCCCATTGCGTTGCTCGAGCAATCTACTCCTCCCTCCTCCCTCCCAAAGCCGAAGCGAAAAGGAAATATGAACCTCGGCAAAATCGCTATTCATTCCTCGGACTCATCCTCTTATTTGTCGTCAGATGATGAGCCCATCGTCTTGTCGAAATCTCGGCCTGTCGCCCTCGGAGAGAGCAATGACAACGCCGCTGCTGTTGCTAAGTCCGTGGCCAATTCTACCAACAAAGCCGCGCCCCCCCCACGCATTCACACCATTCCTGGGGAGAAGAGATATCTTTTTGAGAAATATATTCCCCTTCGTGATGCCCTTACCCAGGAGATGGTTCATCGTCGGCTCCATGTCTTCTCCTACGATGATACTATGCTGCATTAACACGACGACTACCGACAACGACGGAGGGAGGGGTGAATGAAGAGTGAAGGGGCAGACGAAGGTATCTACGATTGCAACATCTTGTGCATGACGACCGACGACGCTAAGTATGGTAGAGGGGTGTGTCAATATGTCAGCAGTGGCACAGAGTATCGACGGAGATGCGTTCGTGTCCGCACGTGCGTGGTGCGTGGATATACAATGATAAATTCCAGCATGGAAGGAAGGAAAAGTTGGAGTGTTTCATTGCCGCAGGCGCCGGATGGATGATAGAACATGCATTATCATCATCATCATACCTGTTGAAAACTGTCTGCCTAATATAAAGACGAGCGCAAACAACAAGCAAATGAACAAACAACATTCCCTCCACCATCTCTTCATCCCATGATGTGCTCTAATTGTTCGATTAGAGCAAAGTCTACTTACAATGTTATGGATGGATGTACCCATGTCCAATGGAATAATCGGCTGCTGATACTACTACCTACTAGTACCACTACCACCCTATGACAGATGCTCAATCATGGCCATACTTCCGTGGTTTTTATTTGGAGTTGGGAACAACAATGACGACAACGACACAGAATATGTTGAATGATGAGGTGCTCTATTTTGTATTCAAAGGGGTATTTATATTTTGTGTATTTATTTTTTGTTTGGCACTGTTTTGAAAGTCATCATGGATCATAGTATGTTTTGTGTGAATGCAATCTGCTGCTCCCAAAATCATTTATCCCAGGCAGCGTAATATACTTTCTAACTATTAGA
>JALLBB010000761.1:0-12060 GCA_036939735.1 Discostella stelligera
GTCAAACATGGGTCAATTTCCCCTAACAACATCTAAGTAAAGTCGGCCAAGACCACTGACGAAATCTGTCAGCTGACGAGGCCTGTCAGGTTGCTTCTAGCGTCGCGGTTTCTCGTCATCTTCTGCTTCTTTTTTCTTTTTCGACGCTGTTCTCAACTACGTACGTTAATCGCCTATGATATGCAATAATAATGAAAGCTGAGTGCAACTTCTACCTACGCTACTTCTACGCTAAATAAATCCATCATGAATCGAACTACTTCGACTAGTACCCGGCGACGACAGCAGGCCCAAAACGGCACCGGCAGCACCAATTACATTCACAGCAGCAGCGGCGGCGGCGGTCAATCTAGCACGTTAAGCAAGAGCAATCGACTGGCATCGACCGATTGCGACGATGGTGATTACGACCTTGGCGAGCGAGGCGGCGGCGTTCGTGGGATGACCGAGGATGCAGAAGAAGAATATGGAGGGGAAGGGGTGGAACATCGTGTGGAGGATGGGGTGAATGACGACAACGATTATGATCTTCTACGGGGAATCGCGGAAGGATCCGATGCCAGCTCCGAGGGTCATTATCGTGATCGCAATTCTGACCCCGGAGTGGATGTGCAGCATCATGATGATGCGGATTATTTGTTGACGCCGCCGGGCGCTACCATCCTGTCGTCATACGATCAAGGCAACGACAATAATAATAATATCAACAACAACAACAGCAATTCGCTACAGCTGCAGCAGCTCGCCAACATGATGGGTCCTGGGACGTTGCCGCCCAATAATATTAATTCCAACGCACCTGGTGGGGGGAATGCCAAATATACGAATGAAAATAGCATGGCCTTGGGAATTTCGTTGCCACACCATCATCCCTTCGGCGTTGCCGTGGGGGGGAACGAATCCGTGTCGCTCGGCACTGCCACCCAAACGCACGAAGTGCGCATGCCCATGCTATTATCCACCTTCAAGCCCGCCACCGGCTGCACCAACGCTTCCGACTTTATCGTGCGTTGCTTCGTGGCACGCCTGCGATCGGGAATTACCGTAGTCAAGCACGGACGACGACGATGGTGCAAATCGCGATTGCGAGTCTTGCACGTCCATTCCGACGGGCGGTCGCTGTCGTGGAAACCGGCGCTGGGCGAACCAAGCAGCGGAAAGGCACCGCCCAAGCTGGATTTGGCGACTTGCATGGAGGTGCGGCACGCATGGAGTCCCGACCCGGATAATCCCATGTTTACGGGAACACCGATTTTGCGGCAAAAGTGCGAAGCGGCCAATGCGCACAAGAGCTTTGCGCTCATTTTTCCCAAGCGCACGGTGGACATTACCGCCGTCACCGCCGATCAGTGTAAGGTATTGATGGAGGGATTCAGCGCGTTGTGCTTCCGATTGCAGGTGGCGCAGAACATGGCAAGGACGGGGAATCAGACGCAGGCCCCTGCTGTGGGTAGTGAGGGGGGAAAGGGAGGGGGCGATGGGTTCTTGGAGGAGAAAACTGCTACGGAGAGTGTAACGTTGACGAATCCTAGTCTAAAGCAGACGCAGGATAGTCCCAAGGATACGCAAAAGAAGGGGGGAAAGAGGATGAGTTTCCGTTCATGAATAAGCACTCCACAAATCGTGGTGCTACGGTGGAAATGATTGAATTGTTGACGGGGTTATTATTGTTTTGAGCAACATTGCAAGAGATTGGCATGCGCGCTATCCTCACGACGTTAAACACGGGGAATACGTTCGCACACATCTCTCGTTGTAAAATTTAATTTTGTTTTGTGAATAATGCTGCTGCTTGATCAAACCCTGGTTTTGGGGGTGCAAGGGGCCTGTTCAGCGTCCAATAAATATTTATTTCATGTTCTTGATTGTTTGCAAACATTTCATGGTTGATAATTATCGTTGCATCTACACTAAGGGTTGCAGGGGCGCTCAAGCACATACTTCATTTCATCGCTGATGAGGAATACCACGAGGGATTCATATACAATTACTCACTACCAAAAACAATCAAGGCAGTCAAGACTCCCCCAAAGTCATACGAACCTCTATCCAATCCGTGGCTGTCTCACAACCTTCCCGTTCTCGTCGACCATTACTCGCACGCGGTCTTCTCTGTAATCCATGGTTAGCATGGAATTTTCTGGAACAATCATCACATTGAGAAAGGATTGTTCCGCGAGAATGGCAGCTTTGGCATCTTCACCAGCCCACCCTACCATATCTTTTTCTGGCCATGCTGCGGGCGATGATGATCTGTTCACGGCTTCTTCTTCAAAAGCGCCGGATGATGACGCCTCCGCCGCAGCCGATCCTTGCTGTTCATCCTCCTCCATCTTTTTCAAAATCCAATTACGAAGCGTACCCGATCCACGACCGTAGTCTCCAGGAAGTTGAACGTAATCGCGTGTCTGAATTTTGGGAGGGGCCCCCCAGTGTTGAGGAAAGGTGGGGCGGATCATTCGGTCAGTGTCAGCAGTGGCGGAGTTATGTTCGCTGTCGTTGGGTGCGATCTCGACGAAGGATGAGGATGCCACGACGAGATTGGTAGCGATTATGATGATGAAGAGGATTGAGGCGAAGAAGATTATTTGACTGTGATTCATGGTCGCCATGATGATCCTAAAAATAATTATGCGAGAGTGTTCGTGATGCGAATGCAGAATGCACGATCGATCTCGCGAATTTTTTAACACGTTCCCGCCATTTTGCTGCTAAAGGAGTTGGTGCTCCGATCGAGACCTCTTTCATTTTCAACATTCAACATCCATGAGATTCTACCTCTAGTTCTGAAAAGTGGATCACGTGATGTACAATAATATCTTTCATTAATAGTTATCTTGCGTGAACGGCCAACAACTTTTGCACATCACTATGTTCAACCAGCAAAGGCTTCGCCCCCATGGCCGGCACCATTTCCAGCAACCTCCACTTCCTCGAGATCAAACGACGTAGTAGAGTATCCTTCTCGTCCCTCGACGTAATACCCATTGTAAACTTCATACCCAACTTGAGGAAGTCCTGCAGAAGAAGATGAGGCGGATGGTTGATTGCTGTACGGAAAGGAAATGCCATAATGGTTAGAATACTGCTGTTGTGCAGCAGCGTAATGATCAAAGTACCCCGTGGTTCCATGATGTCCTTGACTGGATACGGTCGGGTACGACAAAGTAGCAGTAGGGGATGCATCCGAGCAGTCGTTAAGGTAGACATATCCCGATGTAGGAGTGGCGATCGGGAACAGGGCATTTGGATACATTGGTTGGTACAGATTCTGGCCGTAAGCGTTCATGTGATAGTTCGCAGCTGGATAGAGAGGAGTAAACCTGCGACTATTATTTGCGTCACCACTGAACTCGTTCTCTCTATCAATCAGTGTCTTATCATCGTTGACGTCATGATTCTCACGATTATGAATAAACATATCCTGCTGCTTTGCTAGCTCTAGTGGAATGGTATTGTTGATATTGACGAAGTGACGTGGTTTGTATTGTCCCCGGTTGTAATGATGATGGGAAGGAGTGTTTGGCCGCCACGTTCCGGGGACGACACTGGTGCTGTTGCCACTGTTGGAATATCGGTTGTGATACGTCCGGACTAAATCGTCGTTGGTCTTCGGAGTGCTAGCTTTCACTTCACACTGCTTGCCGTTGATCAGGACATTTCCGGTTTTACCAGGAATATTCGTGAGGAGTGCGTTTGCTTCAGCCTGCGACAAAAGTATGAAACAAGGTCGAACATGAGGAACATCTCGACAAAGTATCCTATCATTATCACGCATCTCTTGACTTCATGTTCAAAGCGCGCCCAACCACGACCACATACCTCGGTTGCAAACGTTACGAATCCAAACCCGCGGCTTCGCTTGGTCAATCGGTCCACCATGACAACAGAATCGACCACCTGTCCAAATTGCTGGAAGAAGTGAAGGAATTCCACATTTGTTACTGCGATTGAGATCATTAGATATAGAAAGAGATAGTGGAGGTAGATGTTGGTATTGTGAGAAACGAATAGATAGTTGATTCTGAATCGAGTAGTAACACAGTTCGCATGATGTAGAAAGATACTTTCTTTTCTCACCATCGGTCGGCAAACCACCCACAAACAGCTTGCGATTGTCATGCTCGTTGGGAGCCGTGCGATGGTAAGGCTTCCTTCCATGATCTTCCATAAGCACTATATCGGAAGTGCGTCGTTGTGCCTCCGAAGATGCACCTGCCCTCGTCGAGGACACCACCTGGGGCACCCAAGAAGTATTGTTCGATGCTTTGTCAGTGGAGCTGGACACAGAAGATGACGCGACCGCAGCTGCCGAAGCTTGCTCGAGGGAAGTGATGGTCAATGGTGAAGTGCAAGCCGTATTGTTCGACTCGGTGGCCGCGACGCTTCCGGAGGCTGGATCGGTCGTGGTCGTGGTTCCTCCAAACCCCTTGCGAGGCGGCGATCGTGATGGAAGTACGAGCGGCTTGTTGTCGTCTTCGCCAGATGTGGCGATGACCATCTTGTTCTCGATGGTACCGATTAGACCCATCGATGTCAAGACGGCTTGAGGTGGTGGTGTGGTGGCGATTACGATATCGGAAGAGTGAGATCATACTACTATCATACTCGAGGTCGAAGAAGGTCGTCGGCTGCTAGCTTTCGGAACGCATGCATCTGTGAGGTACCTACCACCGTACTTACACGATCTTGATTCGCACTGCTCGCTCAACTCCGCTCTCTTTTCATGGTTTTTCTTGATGGTGCGAATCGTTACTGGCTGCCTGTTCCGCCTGCATGCAATTATTTTGATGACGGAAGACGTGTGTCGCAACTCTCTTTCGCAGTCTGCGTTGCTCGCGAATGTTCAATGTGACGCAAATTACTTATCGGGTCTTCGTCTGATTTCTGTCGTCCGGCGTGGGTCACACAAACTACTCTAGGACTGGATTTTCCGAACTTGACAGAAAATTGACTCAGAAAACGACGTTCATTGCGTGTGATTCCTTCTGAGTTGATCGTCGCAATCTTCTTTCTCCTTCGAATTGGCGGTTGGCGGGAGCACGGAGAGGGTTGCACGTTGTTGCACGACACGAGCATATTGGCGATTCTGACAAGTCGCAAAAATCGCCAAAACGTCAATGACCGTGTTGTGACTCCGAGAGTTCCGAGAGTCACCAAGCTAAAAAATAATTTCCACTACTGTACGTTTGGTATGAGACTGAAGGAACCATGAGGATTTGATGATTTGATGTTGTTGTTGGCACACATTCAATGTCGCATGGAACAAAAATTGAGAGAGCGACTGAAACTCAAGCAGCTGCTTCGTTCTTGGTGGATTTTGACTGATGAAACACTTCTTTGGTCTTTTTTGTACTGGATCCGATGTTGACGGAGCTTCGATTCAAACAAACGTACAACTTCAACACCTTTACTTCGTGACTACGTAATTAATTGATTAATTTGTAATTAATTGATTAATGCGACAGTAATTTGTACCAGTTCCTACGTGAAAATGAAAGGTTTGCAATTAATTGATTAATTCGTAATTAATTAATTGATTCGTAATTAATTAAGTGATCAATTAATTAATTTTTACGCCCTACATACCCTGGAACAGAAGGAGTGTCACTTGCCGAAAACAGCATGCTGACCTCTCGATCTCTCTCTTGCAAGAGAGAGAGAGGTGTGGCCTTTTAATTCATGGTATTGGCTAATGCTCCCATGCCCAATGTGCTGTCTCTGTCCCTCCCACTGAAATAAGTATTTCATTATAATTCCTTCACTCTCAAAATTGATGCCCAGCAACGGCGACAACTTTGAATCCGATGCTTGTTGATCTCGAGGGTATGAAAAATTGATGACCAGCTATGGCGATGACTTTGAATCCGATGCTTGTTGATCACAAGGATACAAAAAATGATGCCCAGCGATGACGACGACTTTGAATAGGACGCTTGTTGATCACAAGGACGTGAAAAATGATGCCTGGCAACGGCAACGACGTTGAATGGGACGTTTGTTGATCACAAGGACATGAAAAATGATGCTCAGCAATGGCAACGACGTTGAATGCAACGCTCCTTAATCGTGAGGACGTGAAAAATGATGCTCGGCGATGGTGATGACGTTGAGTGCAGCGCTGACAGAAACAACGTTTGCAGCATTGTTATTGTTTAGGCTTGGCCTTGCTGGGTAACAACCCAAGTATTACTTATCTCCCGCTGCCAGAGTCAAGCTGCCCACCGCCACTAGTCCCTCCTGCCGTCGGTCACAAAGACCAAGCTGCCAATTTGTTTCAATACGTGCAATCCACAGCAAATGTTTGAGTCGAGAAAACTGAAAATGTTTCATTTTGGCAAGTTGCTGCATCAATGCCTGCCATATACTACCGCTAGCATGCCCCTGAAAGGAACACACCACTTCTTGCTGGTACAGTCCATTTTTGGATGTTTGGTATTATTCAGGGCCAGATATATTATGGTTGCTGCATGCATACAACAATAAATTACATAATACTCATGAACAGAGAGGTTTTGCATTAATGAGAGTGAATAAAGACTAAAAATATAATATGAATCTGATTTTGGCTACTACCTAACATTCAATTCCACTCACTCCGCCATGCCTCAACAACAATGCAATCACATTCATGAATGTAATATATTTTTGTGCAGTTGTATCAAAACAGAGGTCTAATGTCTAGAAAAAGGATAGAACGTTGGGAATGATAAACGTCGCATGGGAACTGTAAAAGCATTGCATTCTCATTTCAGTATCGAGAATGCTGTCGGCCTGGTCCAACTGTGTCATAATGTTGTACTTCCAGATGGCACGCTCCAATAACGGCGCAACATCCTGCAACAGTAGCAGGTAAATGAAAAGCTTGGCATCGATGGAATGAAAAAAGGCATCCAAATCCTCGGAGGAAATGGAAGAAATCAGCTTCAGCATACCATGAATATTGTGCTTCCACTCCCCCAATTTTATCCTTCCTACACGTTCTGGAATATCGCATTGCATCAAAAAGCAATATGTCCTCAGAGATACTTCTGGAACCCCACGTTCCCACCAATCTTGAAATGACTCTCCTGAAACAAACACTTCAATTCGCTCACAAAATTGCACATTCATCAAGGCTGAGCAATCATGGAATGCCTCCTTATCAATCACCTTGACGGTGGAAGGGATAACGATGCTCTGTAGTGATCTGCAGCTACAAAATGCCCTTTCTCCAATCTCCATCAGCCTTCCCTCTCGTAGCTCTACATTCATCAACTGCTCTCATCTATAGAATGCCTCATAGCCAATCACCCTGACGGAGGAGGGGATCACAATGCGTTCAAATCTGCAGTAACAAAATGCTATCTCCCCAATCTTCTCCAGCATTCCCTCGCAAAACTCTACGGTTCTCAACCGACTGCAATAATCGAATGCCTCCTTCTCAATCACCTTGACGGTGGAAGGGATCACGATGCTCTGCAGTGAATGGCAGCCACAAAATGCTCTCATTCCAATCTCCTTTAGCCTTCCCTCGCACAGCTCCATGCGCCTCAGCTGGCTGCGAGCATGGAATTCCTCATAGCCAATCCTCTTGACGGACGGATCAACGATGACATGAGTCGCATATTGTGGTATGTGTGACCTTCCCATGAAAACAAATGCTTCTTCTGTGTCGCTGCCACTATCTCCCCCTGCTGCTGATCCACCCGTGCTGCTGTCCGTTCCAGCATCCATTGCCGCCACGGCCTGGTATCTCTAGACTTGTCAAACTATGGTGGTCAAACTCAGAGTTTGTAGTTTGTACTGTCGATCTTCTGTCCTTTGTATTTTTTTGGACATTTTTTTTTGCGCTACAATACTTGATGTGTTGTTGTTGTTGTTGTTGCGCCCAACGGACCTCCAATGGTGCAAAATACGAATTTCGATTGCTCCATCACGCTGCCAACAACATCATTGGCCTCTAGTAGTACACGGAAAGGGTTACCATCCGATCAAAAGGCATCAATAGTTCTGCCGCCTTTTGGGCCCACCCACCAAACTAATGACACGGCTTCTTTCCATGGCCGAGCGCTCCTCGAAGCAGGTGCCTGGAAAATTCGAGGAAGCCGCGGCAAGGGAAATCCCAAACTTGGCGCCAACTCGCGGCTCGAGAACGAAGGCCAAGTAGTCTACTTGTCGGAATCGTGGGGTGGGCGAGGCACCTCATCCCTTGCTTAGCCATCAGTGCCGAAACACTCGATGAGATCGCAAACGAAAGTTCAGGATGGTGATGGATGTTTTTGAATGCGGAGATCAGATGGTGTGCAACGGTTTGCATATTTTAAATATTGTAGCTACAGACTACTTTAAGACACAACTCTTGGATCAACTCTGAAACAACAACTTCTGGATCGACTTGGAACAACTCTTGGATTAACCTTTGGAACAAACTCTTGATTCTGTCCAAACCTGAGTTCTGACTTTAAATGGCTTCAAACATGAGAAAGTTTTGTACTATTCTTACATTAAATTGTGTGATTTCTTTGTAGAAACAATTATGTATGGTAGAGACTAATATGTACACTAAGATCTCATTTATCCTGTCTCTTCTCCTTCCATATCATCTTGGATCTTGGGAGAAGTACAGTTGGGACTAATAGGTTCAAGCCCTCTTTTCTCTGCCAGGGTAGTCTCTCTCCCGTCGGCGGCCCTACCCTCTGTTACTTCACTGGCTGGTGATGCCTCCTCATATGCATGGCAAGAATCATGGCTTGATGTCATCACCCCCAGATGATGACGCAGCATCAACACCACCGCCGTTGCCCCCAAAACAACCCAAGGACATTCACAGTTCACAGCATGATTGACCAAGAAGACAATATTTTTTTGAACAAAACTTTCAGGATATCATATTGGCACATATCAGAGTAGTTTAGAATACTCAGAAGTGGTCTGGGAGGTATTTGGAAAAATCATTTTTTTCCACCAGATCCCCTAGCAATGGACAAAACAGGTCCACTTGTTGCTCAGGAAGAGGTTTAATGGCATGGGACAAAAGGAGGAAGCCAGACTAGCCCCCTCCCCACAGTTATTTAGGGCACATACTAGCCCTGCTTCCGTCCTAAGAGAATGAAGTGGAGGACACTTCTTGCCACTCTGGCGGCCTTACTGTGGTGCAAAACATTGCAAAATTGAGAAGATCCTTGGTCTTACTAACACGTTGTCGCTGGTAAGTTTTTAAGAGTATTCTTTTTACTATCATCATTAACTATCATAGTATGATTTCTTCTCACGTGAATTCAATAACAATTTAAAGGATTACTATCTTGTTTCTGCGCCTAAAAAAGTAGCCTATCGGAGTAGATAGGATGTCTGTCAGGGCATTCTTTTTATAATCACCTGCTGGATACTTTAGTTATTGCAAATACAGTCAGTCACACAAATCAAACTCACCCCACTCCTTTCCTCTCCTGCTCTGCATGGAGGTTGCAACTCGCAACACAACAACTAACCAAAAAAGTATAATAGTATCATCATCAAAATCAAAACTTTCCACATTGACTGGACATGAAAATTATTTTTTTAATGGAATAGATTTTCATTCTCCATTGACTGGAGTTGATACGTCTGTTTTTTCATTTTGGATGCCTTGGCAGTAGGAGCATGAGTTGGAGGGGATGTTGTCATTGCCTTCTTGGTTTTTCCTGACTTTGCCAGGGTTGGTGGACTGGTCGATGGTTGGGTTGATGGTTGCGTTGGTGAGGATGAGGACGCCTTGGTAAAAATGGTGTGTGGTTTGAAGGTGCAAACATGAAATAATACACATTTCTGAGTCACCAGCAATTGCTAACATGTATTCACTCACCTTGCATTGGGCTGGAAGTGTGGTTTCAGATGCCCTTTCACATTCATTAGCAGTGGTGCTGCAACAGTTATTCAATGAAGAAGTAATAGCCGAAATCGAATCATATCCTGCGCTCCTGCACGCCTTATGAATGTTGCACGATGATAGTATATCCCCAACTGAACCACCAGTATAAAATGCAACAGACGCACAAGATTCATATTTGTTGCACGAATCTTGAACGTTGCCCACCGTGCCATAATATCCAAGTTGGCGACAAGCATATTTGTAATTGCATGAGCTTGTCAAAGTCCCCGTCGATCCTTTGTATGCAACACTTATGCAAGCTTGGTAGTCATCACATGAATCTGATACATCTCCTACTATGCCTTTTCTTGCAAGGTAATAACAAGCATGTTTGTCATTGCACGAGTTTTTGAAATTCCCTATCGATCCTTCATCAACTGCAGCATATTTACAAGCTCCAAGACCGTTGCATGAATCTTTTACGTATCCCACAGTTCCATCATAATACCCAAGCCGTAAGCAGGCCGCCTCATAGTTGCACGAGTTTACTATGACCCCAACTGTACCAACATTGCCAACTCTATAGCAAGCACTATCCCCTTTGCAACTATTCACAACAAAACCAATTTTCGCATTGGCATAGGTACAGGCATACTCGCCCGCACAGCTTCCATCTTTGCACACTTTCCCTGTAAACCCATAACATGCCCCAGTGCCAATACAGCAGCTTCCGCCACAATCGTCAGCACAGGGGGTGGTCCCGTCAGCAAGATAGCCATCGTTACACTCGATATAACCCGATGTGCATCCTGCTTCTGCGGCGGTAGTAAGCACCCGGTTGCTCGTCATCCTTGATGTATTTACATTGTCTGATCCTTGTCCTACTCCAGAAAAGCCAAAGGCGCGAGGAACAGTCTTGATCCCGTGATCGCGACGACGAGACAAAATCCCCGCATCCGTTTCTTCTACTAGTAGTGGAACTTCCTCGGTCCTTCTGCCGGGAGGAGAAAACATCTCGGCGGCAGCGGCATTCTTGCTCGCAGTGCCGTCGTTGGAGGACGTGACCAACAATTTGGTGTCGTAGTCTTCTTGAGGAGGAGACGCCGACGACGCAGCCTCGGCAATGGTAGCTCGTTTATTGTTCGTCACGAGCAGCAGGAGCGACGACAGCGATGAGACAGCCTTATTCGAGTAGCGCACCATGATGCTGACTTCTTCTTGTTGGTTTTTCTTCGAGGAGGAGGATGATATTTAGCGTCGAGAGGAGGGAAGGCAGCAGTGGGTGGTACTCTCCTAGAGTTCTTGCATAAAAAGAGCGCCAAAGGTGAGCATCATGGAGCGCCGGCGCCGAATGATATTATTAGTAATGATACACATGATGGATCAAGGATGCAGGCAGCAGTAGGGCACACAGCGACATAGTTTGACGATGTCATTCAGATACGATGCAGCACACCAACACATCTCAACAAGTCATGATCTAAACCAAAACCACTTACCAGCACACGAGGCAAAATTTTATGGATATCGTTGTTCTACAGCACAAGATGAAAAATGATGAGAGAAGATGATGAGGGGACGGGAAGAGGCGGTCGTCGGTTAGTAAAATAATAATTATTGGTTGTTGTCATCATTCTTTTCTCTGAGAGAAAGAAAGAGAACAGGTATTTGTCATTTGTGTGTGGATCTCATAGAGAACCTGCAAATTCAAAGCAGAAGGGCGCTTCCTTTTTTCGTTGTTTTTTTCTTCATGCTCGGAGGTTTCTGGTTAAGTTTTGCAAGTCGTCCCTGCCGCGACAAAAGCAGCATTTTCTACTTCTTGTGGCTGTGGCAAAGCAGCACCGGGCGAACCTGGGCAGGATGTCAAAAACAGACCACAAGCAGGAATGCTGGCAAAAAGAAGTACGCCGAACTCATTCTACGGAAGTCTCACGGATGGCATCTCCAACCTGGAAAAGGCCCAATAAGCTCCAAGCAATCTTTGGACCAAACTCTGCTTGGCGATATTGAGGAGAGAGGTCATCGCAGAAAATAATATCTCAATGCAGTGAAAGAAATACCGTATCGGGGTTTAAGGCCCGTCCTGACGCTAGTTTTGAGGTCGATGTTACGTCCCATTTGGGCACCCCCAACGTTTTGCAAAACGATTTGCTCGTTTTGCAAAATGAATATGGTGCTTGTTCATTTTGCAAAATGACCAGCGCGTTTTGCAAAATGCGGCCATTTTG
>JALLBB010000762.1:0-12060 GCA_036939735.1 Discostella stelligera
TGTATCCTTGACACTTCTTCACAGATTTCCCTTGGCCGTCAATGAATCGTGAGTACCTCATTGCCCCAGTTTCCCGTTCCCTGACCACATCAGCCCTCTCCTCCGCCACATCCAATGTCCCAGTTTCATCAACGATGGAATCAAGTTGATCTTGATCCGGCACTAGAGATAGTCCAGGTCTGTATCGTTGTGCCCGCTTCTCTAATATTTTTAAAATTGTACTTTGTTCTGTTGTCTCCATACTTCCATATACTCTCCTCCTAGATTTATCACCTAGTCTGTCTATTGTTTCAATGACCCGGCTGATTTCCTGTCTCAAGCGCAACCTCTGTACACTAGATCTCCCATTCACCCTGTCACTTATCCCAAGCACATTCACAGCTTGGCCATTGCGCCTTGGCTGAGCTGGCACATTACACAAACCACTTGGCGCTAGTCACTGTGCCCCTCCCATGGTTAAGGAGAGGTAGCTGGAGCGGGCTATCTGCCCCCTGCCACCCCTTGAGTGGCCAGATGTTCAACACTAGAACATGCAGGTGTCCAGGAAATGGCTTCTGCACAATTTCCCCCTGCTGTGTCTGCAGCCAAGTCTCGAGGCGACTTGTCAACTTCACGCTCACCGGATGCAGAGTCCGTGTCATCTTCCTCTTCTGAGTCCAATTTGTCTGCCTCTGCATGGGCGGCAGCACATTTGGTGTTGTTTTTTGCGTGTAGGGTAGTGACCGAGCTGGTCTCATCCAATAAAAACAACGCCTCAGGAGCCATGTAGTTCTTCTTATTCTTGGGACTGACACAAAGACTGTCATGTGCGGTATGTTACCAGTGTTATGAAATGTTGCACAAGGATGAAACAATAACAGTGATGCATTACTAAAATATTACTAATCTGGAGATATCTGTCTGAAAAAAATTGAATCTTGATGACGTCATAGGTATGTTATCATGACAATTGATGTGTGCGGTAAATTTTTGGGAAAAGTTTTTGGTGTGAGGGTATACAAAAAGCAAAAACCCTCATGTTAATGTATCACTCCAGAACAAGATATTTTGTGAGGGTATAACAAAAGAGAGAATTAAAAAAAGTGAGGGTATGAGCAACAAATAAATCATGTGAAGATACAAGCAGCCAAAAACGTTTTGTGAGGGTGTAATAAAAGTTCTCTCACATATCTACCGTGGTACTACGTACTGTGCGCGTGCAATCTTACGAGGCTGCAGTCCCGAAAGTTAACGCCGAAATCAGAAAGTATGAAATTGTTGTTTCGGAAGAGGAGAAAGAATTCTATTGCCGTTCAAAGTTTATCCGAGAAATGTGCACACAAAAAGACAGAAAGCACAGCCTGTGACAGAGAAAAAAATGAAGGAGACACTCTCTGAGATCCGACGAAGCTTCTCTGGCTATCATTGGTTTCCTCCTTGGCGATATTTCCTACTGTACTTTCCGTAATTGAATCGCCAAATTTAAATTTAATCTTTCCGAGATTCCATTCCTTTTCCGTCTTCGCCTCTTCGCATTCGGCGCCGCCAGCCCTCAAAGGTAGTAGTATCGTACTTCTCTTGGAGCAGGGCAATACAATGCGGCCAGCTCTCTCTCTCTCTCTAGAGAGAGAGAGAGAGAGAGAGCCAGTCATGGCGGCGGGCCAGTGGTGCTCGTGTGTATTATCGGCACTCCATGTTGCTGTTGTTTCAAGATCACAGAGTGCATGCACCCACACGCCACGGTGTCGGTCGGTCGGTCGGTCGCTGCGAGAGACATTTTACGATTATACGATACTGCCATTCACCTCTCGTCATCCCTCGCAGAGCTCCACAACAACAACATGCCATCATCATCATTGCCGTCGATTGCCGCGGTGCATGCGCTATCGCTGCCATATTAGCCTCGCTGTGCTAATCCATCGCTGGCTCGCTCGCTGGAACAAGGACAAGGACCATGTCCAAGCCGTCGACGTCGCCGCGCTCCTCTCCACTACTACTCCAATTATTTCTGTCGTCCGCCAGCAATTCCAAATGCGGCGGAGCGGCAACCTCGCCGCCGTCGGCTGGGGCGTCAGGGAAAGGCTCAGCCGGGGCATGTGGTGACACGGACTCCACGGCCTCCTCCACAATTATTCGCTCGTTGTCGAAATGCTTTGATGGAGGCGTGGCGATGAAAGACGCCGTGCTGCACGAGGACCAGGATTACGCTAGTAGTGCTTCTGCGCTGGAGGGACATGATGATGCCAGGGGAGGGAGTGGTGGGAATTCAAATAACGCATTCGTGGAACATCATGATACTACTGATACACCACAACATCTGAATGGAGGTGCGTCCCGTCCTGCCTGCTGGATCAATGTCATGATTCATTGTGAACTGTGGTCGCACAATGTTGACAAATTATTGATGCGTTGCGTGACGCGCACTTACTTGTTCGTTTTCAATCCAAGAGGCAAAGCGTGAACTCTAATTTTATTCGTATTTCTTCTTACTCAACCGTTATATTATTACTTACAGGACCACCACATCAATGGGGACCAAGTCACTCCTACACATCCGAGGACTTATCTCGGACTCGTCATCATCCGAAAAAAGGAAGTTTTGGTGGAAGCATCGGCAACTACTTTTTATTCAAGCCCAAGTCGGCATATTACGACAAAAAATCATCACCTCCATCGAGTGCTTCCCAAACCAACCATTCCAGCTCGACGTCGAACAAGACGGCGGGGCCCACCACCTCCACTAGCTCGGGTGGTACTGGTACTGGTGGGCAGTGCAGAAACAACTACCATTCCCAGCTCGCGTTAAAGACGGGAATGGCATCGGCTCCTACCACACCCGGGAGTAATACCAACATTCATAATGCGTCTGCGGTCACCCCGTCTAGCACCACCGCGGCCGTCAGGGGGGGTGGTAGCTCGTCGACCACTGCTCATTTTTGGAACATCCACGCCCTACCGGCAACTTCATGTAGAGGAGGAGGCGGTGTTGCCGATGGAATGCCGTCGCCATCGTCGGCGACGTCGCTACACTCGGCAATTAGTACGCCATTGTCATCATCGGCCAAGGCTGCAGCAGATGCAGTCATCGGAATGATCTCCAATGCGGAGAATTTCATTGCAACGTCCACGGGCGTATCGTTGGCTTCCGGAGGCGGGCTGTGCAGTCCACGCAACTCGCCAAATAGTAATTCGAGTTTGGCAGCGGCGGCGGCGGCGATGGAGGGAATACCCGAGGAAGATGAACAAGGGGACAACAACGACAATAATATCTGTGTCAACGACAATGTTTGCTTCGAGTTCGAGGAGTTTGGATTTAATCCATTTGCTGATAATAATCAACGACAGGGGCATCGGCGGAGAAAGTATGAAACGGGTACTACTACCAACGTATCAGATTCAGACAAATTCGCACAATGGTTGTCGGCACCGACAAATAATGATCATCAAGAGCAGCAACCAACCAAGGGATGTGAAATACGATTAAAGTCCTCGTTTTCTCAGATGAAAGCAGCAAAGGAAATGCAGATCGCCCCTCCTCCGGCACCGCCTGCTCCCCCTCCTTCACCTCCTGCGGCAATATTTGGACGGACTCATCCCAACAACAATACTACGAAACGACCAGATCGTCAACAACGCGACAACGATGATGTACTATCGCAAAGCATGACCAGCCGCGCACTTCCGGACGGCTTGCCTTTTTCGGAAGTCTCTGTCCCAACCGAAATCGAGCGCTCCGTTTCCGAGTTGACGATGCGGTCTCACGGCGCGTTTGAACGTCATCGGTCGGACACGCGCCGCATGGCGTACTACGCCGTTGGGAGAACTACGAACAACGATGGCAACGGTAATAAGGCAGTGGGAAATCGCCGGTGCTACTTCTCGGGAAAGGCAATAACCTACGGTATGGCGTTTTATGCTGGCAGTGTTCAGCAGGGTCCGCACACCCTCGTCGTCTTCTGTCTCCCGTCGGCATTGGATCTACCACTGTTCAACGACTCTCCAGGTGCGCTAGGATCCTTTTGGAACAAGCCCGATCGAGAAAAGTATTTAGCGTCATTGCCTGCGGCAGACGAAAACTTGCTGCTGGAGATGAGGAAACGATACCCCGTCCCATTCGATACATTGCCGATACAGGTCCGCTCGCCGCACTGTTGGCGTGTGTTTGTGAAATTTTGTTTCTTCTCTGGACTGCCGATCGCCGAGGGTGAGACGCATTATCGCGTCAAAAAATCGGTGGCTGTGTTTCCTTCCACTCAAGAGAAGCAGCTTGACGAAGAGATTGCTTTATCGCATGACGTCATGGAAGGTGAGTATCATCTGTGGAGCATTCTGCATTTTTCTGCCAACTGTAGACAATGTGTATTTGATTCTATTTCGTCTGAACAATTTATGATTGCTCATTGCATTTACCTTAACCCCTGATTTTTCAGCTGTCAATGGAGAAGTCAGCGCTGAAATACTACGTTTGCCAAATCAGAAGGTATTTGATTATTTAAGACGGCAATACTCTCAACAAAGCTCAAAGCTATCCGATGAAGTTTTCGATCGTAAGAATTGGGAGCTAGTCATGCCAGAAGTCTAATTATTTGTCTTTAGAAATTAAATATTAAATAATTCCATCATCGTCCCTCTTTTTGAGTGTTCCTTCGTCACCCACTCTTCTCATCGTCGACAGTACTACTACGTGCAACAATGTCACGATTCAAAGCTGCAAGATAATCCTCCAATATAGCCAGAGTTGAATGTCCTTCTCCTCTCGTCTTGCCGTCCATTCTGCCATCATCCATATTGACAAGCTCCTCTCTCAACCAATCTTTGATTTTCAACGGAAGCGTCGACGAATAGATCCGATCTTCATTCTTCCCATTTTCTCTAAAATGTTTTTCCAAGTCCGAGTCAGATAAATGATTCAAATCGTGATTCATCTTCTTGTAGGTTATTGCGGAGAAGGATGGGGGCAATTCCGGCCTGGATGATTCATTCATGAACAACCAAGGATCGTCCGTCACGAAGAATTTTTTCAGCTTGATTGCCGGATATCCCATGGGTAGCAGCGCCTTCTGTGCCGTGTCGGAGTCGGGGTGCGCACCAGCGTACTCGTATATAGCCGAAACGTCTCTATCCCTACCCATGCTAGCAGTCCTTTCACCGATGGACAGCTGCGTTCTCAGTCCTCCTTGTTTACCACCTCGTCTCGCCCAATCCAAATTAATTTCAAACAAAACAATCAATTCATTGACATTATGCACGTTTCCCTTGCTACGATTGTAAAAGTCCATATACCGTTCTACTGCACACGATGACAGCGTCCGCATATAGGATTGTATGTGTCGCGAGGGATCGGATGTTGGTGCCGTCCAGGCCAACCCACAAACTTCTCCGCATTGATCGTCCCACAGCTCGGGAACGTCTCTGGTGAGAAGGAAGCTATCATTCATTAACATGACACGCGCGTTGGTGCTTTCAATATGTGGTAGGATGTCATATAGTGCCGTCATCCACTTGGATGCATCCACGAGCACGGCATCGTTTCTCACATAAATGACATTCGTAATGATTGTTGCAACGGCAGGATGACTTGAATTAATGCGATTACGCCATTCGTCGACCATTTCATGAATAGCATTTGCTGAATCCTGATCGAGGGAAAATATAAGAATGGATGTGAGTGGTTTCTCAGTGATGAACTTCGAATTTCCTCCTTCTTCTTCTCCCCGCCAATGTTGCTGCTGCTGCCCGTTTTCGTTCCTCGAGGACAAAATATGCAAATTATGCTCAATAATGCGCAGGCGGAGTTGTCCATCCGATCCGTGACGAAGATGGGATGCCACGAGAATAATGTTGGAGTGCGAGTCATGAGAAGATGATGAGCGGAGAACGGAGGAGGTGGAGCATCGCAGAAATGACTGTGTTTGGTTCATAGTACAGTGAATTGTTGGACCGCACGCAATACTCAGCAGGAGCAATACAAATACCACCATCCTAGCGATGGTTATCCAAGCATACTTTATCAGTGAAGATTGGCTTCGTCGGCGAAGACTGCTGATGACGTCATTGGTATCGTTGTTGCTGTTGTTGATGTTGATGCTATGCTGTCCGTGATTGTCGCAATGCCGCCGTTGCTGTTGCATTGGCATCGGTGGCGACAATCTGCCTCCAACAACCCTCCGTCGTGGCATGCCATTTTCTGTCAGCTCGATGACGGCGACGGCGCTGGCAGCTCTGGATTCGTCGTCTTCGTGGTCGTTCATCTTGTGGCTGGCGCAATCAATCGCATGACGTAGTAGTAGTAGTATCGTAACCATAGCCATACTTTTCGTTTAGATCAGTCACATTTACATCGTATTTTACCTACCCATCAACACTAATAGTGATCTCTAAGACCACGCCACCAAATTCAATAATTCAACTCTACACACGTCGATAATATCGATTATCTTAGTCGTCGAGTCTCTCCGACTTTGATCCCCAATTCATCAATTCCGGCGCCGATAACCTCCGTATCGACGCCGTCGAGTTACAAGACAACATTGAGGACGTACAAAGGCTTATCCAAATCACCTACTGGAAAACACAAATATCTCCCAACCTATTCCACAAATTCCTACCGTATCTTTAGTACGAGAGAAACTCCAAAATCATAGGACTGTTCATGCACTCTCACAACGAAATTTGGGCGCGGCTACATCATTGCTGTTCAACACCACTAACTGCTCTCATTCATCACCAATACAAATCATCAATACCCCACATAAAGCAACATCAATCATAACCTGAACTATCCGACTCTCCCAACCACCATCACCATGACAACCAAATCCAGCAGCACAAAAGCCTCCTCCGCAAAGGCAGCCTCATCTTCCGACTCAGGATCCGAGGCCCGCCGCCAACGCCACCGCAACAACAAGAAGGACTCCACCAACACCACTGACGCCGACNTTGAGAGTATCCGTGTGTGTTGAGCCTTTTTTCTAGGAGTTGTTGCGCGAGGAGTCCCGCTTGTGGTAGCCCGTACATTCCTTTGCGGACTTCGATGTATACCGTGTTGTCCGGGGATGCAATTTCGCGTAGGTTGTATTCGTCTATGATTTCGACGGGGATGTCGAGCATACTGAGGCGGACGTATTCGAATCTCTCCATTGGCGTGTTAAGGTAGAAATTGGATATGTCGGCCGTGGCAAATCTCGCGTTTGGTGTGGAGATGACACTGTTGAAAAATATTTTGGCCAGGAGCAATTTGCACGTCGGTGTTGCGACTTCTCCCAGGTAGTTTATTCTGTCCCCTCCGACAGTAAGTCTTGTGCGGTATGGGTTTTCTTTTGCCAATCTGATGTCGCACACAAATCTCCCGTACGTGATGTCGCGCCGGCGCTCGTGTGGAATTTTATTGTACGGGATGAAGTAGATGGTATCGGTTCCCTTTATTCGTCCTCCCACACCTTGTGCCAGTCTTCCGAATTCGTCCGCGGATGAGGTCGTCCAGATATCTTTGTGCGCTGGGTGGGTGAGTAACTGCCTGTAATTTAACATTCGTCCCGAGTCTTCGTCGAACACTGCGCATGCTAACAAGTTTAGGTGTTCGTGTTTATTGCCGCGCAATGTCGGGAGCGGTGTCCGTGTTGCAATAGTTGGCTGTTGGATGTTGCTCACCGAATTTAGGTGTTGAGTGAACGTTGATCGTGTGGCCACTCTAGTGTGACTTCCCCCTTCGAGCACGGGTCCTAGGTCTCGTACTGTCTTGGGCAGCTGCGGTTGCGGATTCGGAGCTTGTTGCATTTCCGGTGGCACTATTGGTGGTGGAGGAATTGCTGCAACAGGCGGCGGTGGTGGCATTAGCATGGTTGGCGTGCCACGACTCATTGGTGAGGGTGGTTTGGGACACGCTGTTGGTGTTAGCGGTATCGGTTCAAGTGCTGCCTTTTTGGTGGAAATGTTGACGGTTGGCGTAGGTTCCGCCCCACGCTGCCTGTACATTTCCATTATCGCCTCGAGTTTGTGAAGTTGAGAAGCTGCTGCTGTAGGTATTCCGTTTGCCGCTTTGATGGCGTTTGTGAGCATGTGCGTGGCATCCGCTATGTAGTCTGCTGGGGTGATGCTAGGGCACGTATACCTCTTGTGATTGAAGATTATTGTCTCACACACTCTGCTCGTGTTCGTCGCTTTTGGCAGAACTCGGTGGCATCGATAATGCTCGAAGGAGGTTCCCAGATACCAGCCGGGTTGTGTGTGCGGTGCCCACGTTCCGCGTTTGGCTGGTTGGTTGTGTATGTGTACGGCGCATCCCATGGGTGCTAAGGGGTTGCGGTTGTAGTCATATGGTCCATGGACATGTTCGTATGCGGAGATCCCCGGGGTCGCTTTTGATGCTCGCAGTAAGTATAAAGTGATCTCAACCTGTGGAAGTAACTTGTCCCACTGCGTCATTGGAAAGTTGTCGTCAAGGCCAGCAAACACAGAGACGAGGTGTTGTTTGAATGCTTTAATAGTGACCTCTGCTCGATTGCGTCGATGGCAGCCGGGCGGTACCAATTCATATTTGCACGTTTGGGTGATGAGTGCTTTCATGTTGGCAGAGCATTCATTGTCCAGGATATGCTTGGTGACTGTGAGTTTCGCGTTTTTGATCCGTTTGATTATCACCGTGTACGCTCGTTGCATTTCCTCATCACTCTTGTTTTTCATGGGTTCCACAAAGGCGTAGTTGCTGTCTTCGTGCAGGACTACCATGATGTACTGGTGTCCGTTGCGTGTTCGGCATGGGAGTCTTCCCGTTTGGTCGCTGTATATGGTATGCGTGAACTGATACACCGACGCAGTGATCGCGTGTGTCGGCGTTTGTTGGGTGTCGGTGGCCGTGACTGCGGCTGCGGTGGCTGCGACAATGTTGGGTTTGGGTTTTGTCGATCGTACTCCTTGTCGTTGCTGGTTTGTATGTCCCATGGTTGTTTCGTGACTTTCTGGGAAGTGTTTCGCAACGTTGTGCTGTGTAAGTAGTGGCCACGTTTTGAGGTATCCGGCATTAATGGCTTTGATCAGCGTGTCTTTCGTTGGGAATCCAAGACTAGCGTGATGCCATCGTATTGTGTTTCCGATGGACAGGAGGTCGTAGACCGCGTTTACGTTGTCGCATGGTTGGGCAGTGATGTCGTTCCAGCGGATTGCCTTTGTGGCATTTTCTTGGTTCAGCCGACTAACTCGCCATAGGCCTGCCTTATCTCTGCACCCTCGGAGAATGGGTTTAGTGGTAGCGATGATGGTGAGTGCATTGTTTGGGTATACCTCGGCTCCTTTGTCATGGAGGATCGTCGTTAATTTTGCATCCGCCAGTCTCTTCACGCTCAACAGGTCATTTTTGAGGCCGGGGATAATATCTCCATCCCGTGTTTCCGCAGGAAGATCGGGGTATGGGAGTAGAGCCTTGACTGATGCTGCCACTGGCGTTCCATCGGCTAACCCGACAACATTTGTTGATGGTGTTTCGGTTTGGATCCACTCACCCTCGGAGCTGCCGTAGTGTCCCGTTGCGCCGGAATCGATGATAGCTTGGCCGCGCTGTGTCTTGCGTTGGTGTGTAGTCGCTAACAGTCGCATGTGATGGCGGAGGCGGAGTGCGGTTGCAGTCTCTTGTCGGTGTGGAAAATGTGGTTTGTCTTGGTTGGGTGCAAGGGTCCGCGCCCAATTGACTCGTTTGGTGGTTGGTGCGGATCGCTTGGTGGTTGTGGTGTGTCATACGGTGGGTGCGTTTGCGCCGGGCTGGTATGTCTTGTTCGTTGTTGGTTCTTGTTCAGTAGAATGGATGTCAGGCTCAGCTAGAGGGGCGTAATAATTCGGTGAGGCACTCGGGTACATGTAAGTTGTGTGTTTAGATCGCTTTAACACTACACCCGGTGCCCAATATTCCGTCTCATTATTGCTCGTTGCTGGCCCTTCACACCGTCATTCGTTCTTTTTAACCTCACGCGGCTTCCATCCCTCTGGTTTGCCGGCTTGATTTCCCGGTAGGGCCCAGCATTTTTCGATTGGTACTTTGGGATGGTAGCAATTGCAGTGCATGCACTTGACCCTGGTCGCGGTTGCTTCATTTTTCTCACTCTTGCTCTTGCCACTTGCTGCTTTCAAACGTTTGAGTTCCGCTTTGAGTGCCTTCACTTTGTCTTCCAATGTCGTTGGCATTGGAAGCGGTGGGAATCGTTGGTTCAATGACAGCTGCGAGTCCTGCTGTGGTGGCTTGGGCAAGGGCAAGGAGGTTGTCATCCACGTATGCTTTAAGGTCTGCAATGTTGGTGACATGATTGACTGTTGCTCTGACCGTTCGCGCCGTTTTCACTCCATACTGGTCTCTCTGACGCCAACCGTGGTCGGCATCCGCAAAGTAAGTTTTGAATGTAGGCCATGTCTGAAGTGTACGCCTTTTGCTCCCATTTCACCACCTCCTCTTTGAAGTCTCCAAGCGCCTTTATCTGTTCCAGTAGGGTCACCATGATGATGGATTTGCTGGCCGTGATGTTGTGTTTCTTCAATAGTTTGATGGTGGCGTCGACGTTTCTAAAGTGCCCTTTGCGTGGTAGGTCACCTTCGAAGTCGATCGGTTCATTGAGGGCATCCAACAGCTGCTTTTTGTCGAACACATTGGTGACGCGTGCATTGGTACGTAGGTGGTTCATCATCTCTCGTGGCATGACGTTTTCGAAGTTGGTGTCATCGTCTTGAATTTCTACGAGCGCCTACTCAGGTACGTTGGTGATGATGAGGAACTTCAACGCATCTTTGACTCCTTCCTGCATATAATACTACTCACGGTTTGCAACATGCTCTTCTTTTGCCATTGCAATTTCTACAGGGGAGGGTTGCAGGCACCGAGGTAGAGGTGCATGCGGTAGAGAGGGAGAACACAGCAGTCCGCGGGAAGGCCGCGGAGGCTGTGAGGGAGGACGATGCAGCCAAAAGCGCCGCAGCGGAGACGTAGAGGTACTCGCCCTCAACGCGGATGACGTCATCGATGGCGAGGGCGATGGAAGGGTACCGCGCCTGAGTGGCAGCGGTATTTGGATGGTATGTCGGGCGCACGGAGTAGCCGTGTGCCTGAAACCAGGCAAGTAGGTGAGGGGCATCTGGCTGGTCGATGGGACCAGCAAAGACGCACCTGACGTTGGCGGCATTGTCGCCGTAAAAATTGCGCTCGCGATGTACGTGCAGCACGACCAAAGGGGTCGGGGCACACTGCATCGGAGGCGTGGCCATCCTGTCGAGGACAAGGAGGCCGGAAGACGCGAGGAAGTGGCCCCTGGGCGCGGGCGTGAAGCTGGCGTGCGCCCGCGGTAGGAGCGGAGCGACGGGCTCGTAACCTATTGGTGAGGAGGAGAGAGAAGATGGAGACTTAAATTTATTGTTTCTATGGCCAGCAAGCTGGGACAGAGGAGTCTCTGCTTTCATTCTCGTGCGAGAGAGATGGCAGTTGTTCCGCTGTGACCTCTCCTGTGCAAAATAGCTATTCTCCGTGCACATAAGCGTGGTATGTAGGACGTAAAAATATTTTAAGCAGTAATTAAGTAGTCACCAAAAAATTAAGTAGTCACGAAAAAATTAAGTAGTCACAAAAAAATTAAGTAGTCACGACTTGAAGTTGTACGTAGTACTCCTTGCTTTGAAATCCAAATTTGGCTTTGTGTGGACACTATACTGTGCCGTCAGATTACAAAAAATAGGAGCATCATTGGACAAATAATGCGAACGCCTTCCATTCCTGATGATTGTTATGACACACCATTGAAATAAGTATTTCATTAAAATTCCTTGGGAAAACTGTCGAAACACACACACTTTATTCGCCGAGCTGCCGGAATACCACGAATAAATATTTTCACTGTCAAAACACCACGAATTTTTGACAAGTTACTTCACCACGAATAAATGCCTCGTTTTCTCGCATTTGGAGGATGCGAAACATGATGTGTGTCACAACATCGTCACTGTATTAAACTATTACTGGAAATATTCTACCGAAGTAGTATTTCTCTGAGATGTTCGCTAGCTTCGTCGCGGGAGGAAGGAGAAGGCTTTCGATACCACAAACTTAGTACC
>JALLBB010000763.1:0-12038 GCA_036939735.1 Discostella stelligera
TATTGGAGCTCTCAGATAGACTCCTCCGGATAGAGAGATAGACTTATTTTTGAGGAATTAGTATTCCTCTACTACTGTAGAGTGAGTGAGCCCTCCATGATCAACAGCAACCATGGCGGCCAAAATAAAATAATACTTAAAGATAAAATAACAAACAAAAATTATTCTTGATCATAATAAACATCTATTGTTGATCTCATTATCATTGTCGTCATTGTTCTCTTTGTTGTCGTTGTCGCTGTTGTCGTTGTCGTTGTTCGTCGTCGTCGTCATCGTTGTCATCGTTGTCGCTGTTCTCATACAGCGTCGTCAACATGGGCAGGATTCTGCCGTTGTCATTATTGATCTCGTCATCGCAAGCTGGGGGGGAACGGCAGCGTCAATGGCAGCGTAGAACATTTCCCGAGGCTCCTACTACTGATATCACCATGTAGGCCACCATGGTCAAGCAACGTTGCTCCGGCCGTTGGTCCTTCCCAAACTACTAATTCCTACATAGAGCATTCCTCCCGCCAAACGTCATCACTCTATCCGTTGTTGTGATTTTGTTGGGATAGAACGAACTGGATAGAGCAAGAAAGAATTTTCAGAAAAAAGGGCCGATTCCTTCTGAAACAGCGCTATGGGGCTATTGTCTGGTTTGAATATAATTTCAGCCTTAACCTGTCACAATCCCATCAGCATGGTACGAATAGGAGGAGACTTGAGATGTGACTAGCTTTTCTATTTATGTACTATTGTAACAAAAATGTATCCAGCAGTTTTTGCCGGGCATCAACATCTAATAATGCACTTTGACAAACTGGACTCCTCCAGACTGTTTCTTGGCATGAATTCACTGTTGTATCATCAGTATTGCTGAGTAGTATGCCACCCAGTAAACTCTCAATGCAACTGTACACCCCCTCTCCATACAATTTTTTCTTCTCATTTTCTGCTGCATCTTCATTACCATTACTCTCGCGGAAGGAACCATTCTCACCATTCCAATATTGCCAAGCCATTACAAAGTCCACTAAAGGAAATTGCTCAAAGTCTTCATTGCTGGGTGTTTTGCCCTTCATTAAAGATTTCTCAATGATATGTTCCACACCGGAATCTTGTTTAGTATTTGGACGTTGAATGAATTGTTGATTTATATCACAACCAAAAAGATCGACAGATGGTCCGGTTCCGGCACTGGCGCCCACCCAAAAAGTACCGCCAGCAGGTATATCATCTCTTGTGTTAGCTCTCCCAAATCTATACACCCCACCATTTGGGTCCATACTAAAGCTGTTTGTGCATTGGACTCGCCTGTGGGAGTCTGGTAAATTTGTTCCCCTTCCAAAATTGGGACCATCATATTGACCATTTGGCAACCAATTGTTGCGAAATCTTCCCGTGTCTGGAAATACAGCACATCCTGGATGGTTGTTGTTGTTTATTCCACCAACACCATTGTTTGTAGTGAGTAAGAAGCCAAATGTATTTTTGTCATAAAATATATCCCGAGACTTATCTCCGGCATACAGCGCCAAGAATGATTGAGTATTGTGGGGCCTGCCAACCTCCTTCTCGGTCGGGTCTCTTAAGGTTGCAAGAGTCAAAGAAGCAATGTCTGTCTTTGACTGAACGTTTCTTATACATCCAGCACCTTTCATACAGCCAATACATTCATCTCGTTTTATAACTCCCGATTTTACTTTCGAACTGTCTACCACCTCTAGAACCATTGTGCCAATAGCTAAAGTTGAGAATTTTGTATCTTTTGAGAGTGGAAAATCAATACGTGTATCAAACACTTTGTCACTTGAGAACGTTTTTGATCGTGCCATATTTCCTAGGGTCAGAGCGTTGTATTCTGTCCGGGTCACATAGTCTTCCACAAGTCCTTCATTACTTATCTTGTTCACGCAAATCATCTCGTTTGTAATGTCACCTTGTGTGTTTTTCACCAGGTAGGAGAACAGCAAATACTCTTTATCCTTGCTTTTTGAAGGAGGTGGCCATATAAAAACTATTTCACCATAAGCAAGAAGACGGTCATCTGGGCTTACTCCCTCCCTAGCTTCCCCCGACAAAGTAGGCCTTTGGTGGTGTGTCTTGTATGATGCCCTTTTTTTCTGGAAGTTTTTTCTCTTTTCGTCTTTTTGCAAGCTCATAGCTAATTATCGCCTTAACTTTTGATTTCACCGCATTACTGAAAAAAGTAATCGACTCAAATTCACTGTATTGGGTTCTTTGCATTCGTCGGTTGCCATCGAAATCTGCTGTTATGTTTCCATCCAAACCTGCTGTTGCATTGCCAATATTGCCAAAGATTAATTTACCAAGCTCATTACATGGAATAGAGTCCAATACATCCTCTAGAGGTTCAAACATTTTTCGGAACAACTCTGCTGGTGTGTCGAACATTTTTTTGCCTGATTCTTCAATCTTATCCTTTGATTCCGTGAGAAACTTAACATCAATTAGCTCATCAAATTCTACCAAGTCTGGAATGTCCAGGGGGAATTCTGGAAACCAGTTCTTGATTCCAGTTACCTCCAGGGCTGTCTCTATGAGTTTATCCAGGAGATCGAGAAGGAATCCTATGATGGGAAACTTTGAGACAGCGTCAATGGCTCGTCCCACATAGTCAATCAAATCTTTTACAGTCAATGTTGTTCCTTTGTCACCAGAGAAGCGGATGCAGGCAAGGCACTCCTTAAGATCGATTCGTGGACCAATGTCAGAGCCGGTGAGTTCTTTTAGAACACCACCAAGAACTGTGTTGATGATGGCTTCAACGTTTATTTCAATTTTTGGAGGCACACATTTCCATAACCCAAAAGATACCGCAGTTCCTAAGCCGCATCCGAATTCTAGAGCCTTGTTCCCCACAAATTCAAATCCCTTTGCAATAAAATCTACTCCGCCTTTAATTATGTCACATAGAATTCCACCAGCAAAAGGGAGACAAAGTTCACCTCCAATACTTATCGTGGGTACTGTGATGCTTTTTCTCCCCAAGGCACCAAAATCTAATGTAAAGGTCTTTTGGCCAGAACTGATCTCGGGTAATTTGATGATTGTTTGATCCAGTAGTTTGCTCAATTGGTTAAAGGGGAAAGTATCCGTAAACAGCTTCCTGATTGGTATTATGACTCCGGCAAACAAACCAAGTACGTCCTTGAATTCTCCCTTGAGCTTACTTTCAAGGTCGCGAACAGTTTTAGCAATCTTGTCGATAAGATCACTTAAGGTATCTATGATTTTCATCAATTCAACGACACCATCGCAAAGTACTTTAACTGCCTTTGTCATCAGGTCGCGTATGCCAATCATACTGACCCTTTCCACGCATTCAAGCAGGGTCTTGAGAAGTGATGCTAAAACACGTAAGAATTCCGGGGGCGAGAATATACCCAGAATATCTATTATAGCTATGACAGCATTGTCAATTGCATCAAACGGCGCTTGAATACTGCCCACGCCTTTTCCAGCACGATCGACCACTTTCTCGGCCCTCTTCAAACCCTGTTGTAGCCTTTTCAGCGCCGAATCAATCTTTGTGGCTTTTATCAAAGCCTTGATTGGTTTCACAGGACTCTGCTCCAGAATTTGTAATATAGGAACGATCGGTCCCACAAGTGATAATACAGCATCAATGTCACCCTCAAGATTGCTTAGAGGACTAGTAACCGTCTCCAGTATCTCAACTGCACTTGTGGTCAGACTGCCAACTTTTCCCAGATTATCAAACAATGACCTTGTTTTCATTTCAAGTATGTTGATCTTTTCATTGAGGCATTTCAGTTCAGTGCGAGCGTCCAGTAGTGGTTTCCCTGCTAAGTTATTACCTCGATTTCTAAATGTCGTGGCGTTCTGATCCACAACCCAAACGGCCAAACTATCCATGGACGCAGGAATCTGAACTGATTCTCCACTGTCAAACAGTTCACACTCATGTTTTAAGCTGTTGTATTCCAATGCACTACATTCAGCAGTAATATCGCACAGCCACAAACAAAACCACTCCTCAGCTGATGAAAATGAAATAATTCTATTCTCCTCAAGAAGTTGTCGCCCTGCATTGTCTTTTATAAGGCGGGTTTCTTTTCCTAATGGTGTTACAGATTTTCCAGTCGAATTTGCAGGTCCAAAAGATGAATTCGTACTACTGTTGTAAAGCTGACATATTTCCGTGTAGGGCGAAAACATGTATCCATTGCATGGTGGGGATGTTTCGCAAAGTATTGCACATTCGATTTCTCGGCTGATGCTGACTTGCCCAATATTGTTCGCAGTTACGTTCGCGGCTTCTTTAGCATCGAACTCGGTACGGAGGAAAATTGTGGAATTTGTAATATTTGATGATGTGCAGTTGATGGTCAACTCATAGCTGGAATATAATACACAAGAACCAACTTCTTTGTCGTACGTGAATGCTGAACACCCGTCTCTTGGCTCGCAGTAGTACTTGAAGCATGCTTCAGGGGAGTTGGCAATTAGTGACAGCCGCGGCGGATCAGAAAGACACAGCTCACCTGTTGTAGCATTCGACAAAGTTTGGAATGGAAAAAGAGGAGAATACTCAGAGCTCAGGTAAAGGGCACCACCTACTAGACAGGATGCCCCCTGGGAATTCGTCACAAGACTTGGTCGCGATTCCGTTGAATGCTGGTAAAGTTCGCAAGTAAGGGTCTTTCGATTGTAGATAAACATGCTACAGCCATACCATCCATCACAGAATGCCATGCAATGGTCCAGACGGAAGACGTCTACAATTTTCTTACAAGATACCTCTGTTTTGTTAAGACAGAAGCCATTCACTTTGAAGAAGCTATACCTGGGAATGGCCTTAAAACAAGTCAAAGGATCAAGCCCATTGCTGAATGAGCTTTCGCAGCCTGACAAGATAGTACATTCCTTCTTTGTTTGGTTGTAAATCACTCCTCCGCAGTCCGAGAAAATTTTACAGAGTCCTTGGCAGGAAAGATTGTCGGCGAGGTTTACCGCCAATTCCAGAGCTGTTTCGGATACGTTGGTCTTGGGAGGCTCTGAAAGACCGGTGAACTCTGGGCGGAAATACATAATCTGAAAAAAATTCAAATCAAGATTTGAGCAATCGTCAAAGGTTGGTCGTGTTTCCAGGATGCAGTCCGGGTCTTCCCACGTATATGCCTGGCAAGGTGACTGCACACACAGCCGTTCACAATCCTGCTCATTTCCCGCAATAAGTGTGATGATGTTCTGTGTAATGTTCGGCTTAGTATGCACAATCCCATAACGAGTCGTAGAGGGTCGACATTGCGTGGGCTTCTCAGATGTGGGCTTCCCAGATGTGGGCTTCTCAGATGTGGGCTTCTCAGATGTGGGCTTCCTTGTGGGCATCTTAGATGTGGGCTTTATGGACGTGGGCCACTCCCAACGAGATGTGGGCTTAATGGACGTAGGCTTCACTGTGGGCTTCTTTGTAGGCTTGGATGAGGGTTTAGATGTGGGCTTCGTTGTGGGCCTGGATGTGGGCTTGGATGTAGGCTTGGATGTGGGCTTGGATGTAGGCTTATTGGTTGTGGGTTTTGACGTGGGATTATTTGGCTTCGATGTGGGCTTCTTTGACGTCGGCTTGGAAGTGGGCTTCTTCACAACGTTAATTATGCGTGATAGAGGACAGTGCCCATCCGGAACAGGGAGGAATGAGCGTTTGCTGTTCACTTTCTCAAGTGAAATATGAACCTTGTTTAGTGGTCTGCCGTCTGCACAAGTTCCATTGTTAGTTTTCCCCAACACAACAATCTCTGACAACAGTTTACATGAGGAGTTGCCAGGAGCACTCTGATCGGAAATGAGAGCGATGCATTTCCTGAAAGAAGTACAAAGCTCCTTGCATAAAAGTTCAGAGTTGTCGGTGGGATTTGATGTCGTAGGCCTGAGTGTTGCTGGCTGCAAGTTTGCAGGCTTGTTCGTGGGTCGGCGTGTGGTGGACGCCAACGCTGTAGGCTCGAGCGTGGTGGGCTTTGACGTTGTAGGCTCGAGTGTAGGCTTGGACGTGGGTTTGGGTGTGGAGGGCAGTGACACGTTGAGTTCAAAAACACCAAGCTGCTGTTGAAGGACACATTTCCCTCTCATTTCGTAGTAGTTTTCAGCTCTTTCTATTCTACGTCTTACTTCCCAAGCACGTTCATCAACCGATGACCATGACATATTTTGTCTGTTGCTGCATAGCGAGCTGGCATCAGTCGTAAAGAATTTGCACATCTGTGATGTCAAATTAAAGAGGAAAACATTTCAATCATTGGAGTAGTAGCAGACTGTTGCGCAATTTTGCTCGGAAAAGGTGCCAGCAAATCCAGATGGTTGCAGGCTTGCAAAATCATTGATAGTTGGACATCCAGCAAATATGCTACTGTCCAATTTAGATACATCAGTCTCATGAAGAGCCACAAAAATATTAGCTAAAACGCCCCCCTCAAAAATTCCATCTGAGAGTTGATCTTTACTGAATGTGATACATTCAAGCTCTTTTTCGAAAAAGACGATGGCAATGCATCCAACAACCTTGTCGCAGTAGCGCTGGCAGGCATCTATTGACACAATTGAATTGTTCATTAGATTCAATGCGTTGCCCTCGCTTTTTTTGATGCCGTTCCAGAAAGAGACATAGTCTTTTTTGGGGAAACTTTCACTCCCCACATCGATGAATATTTTCCCTCCACCCCTGCATTCATCTTCAAACCACATGCCATCATAGATCTTGCACATATCGAAAAGAGTTTGAAATGCTCTGCAGAAAGGGTTGCTGAGGCAGACTGCCTCGCATTTTTGATCGATATCCTCAGTGGTCAATGTAATATTTCCAAGCAAGCCCTTGTTTTGGAAGCATCCATTGCTGGATACAAGAGTGTATGCCAGTGTTGAAAATCCACTATACTTAAAATAGACCCTACCCCCACAAATTGTTTGAGCTGTTGAAGTTGATGTGAAAGTTGCTGAGCTGTACAATTTGCACGAACTATCCGCATCCCTAAATTGTGCAAATTTGCATTTATCAAAAAAACCACAGGCTTCTTGACATTTCCTCACAGTGTCAGCTTGAATAGGAAAGGTAGCAACAATCCCACGAGCGTTTTTCAGGCAAATTCCATTTGCACCAAGATCAACAACAGCAAATTTGAACAGCTCTTTTGGCTCGAAAAATAAAGTAGTATTAGTGCAGCTGAATCCGCACGGGCGTTTAGTGCACAGATAACAATCGCCAACATCAGCTCCAGAATTATTTTCGGTGGCAAATCTCCTCACAATTTTTAAATGCTATGTTTTCAAAAACTTGTGCAGTTAAATTGCCATTGCACCAATCCTGTGGAGGAAACACCTGTGCAAGACGTGAGACATCTTCAAATATAATGTCGTGGCTGCTTCCAGTATCAAAGAAGCTTGTTTCCTGGACCATTCGCATGCGTCCAGCAATGCTAATCTGCCCTCCCTCTTCGTTGAAAATTATATTTCTTCCATCAAAGATAGTCCCATCAATTTGGGTTCTGCATGTCTTACAATTGAACAATACCTGTCCAACTCCAGAGGCAGAACTGTTTTGAAGGTTGCTTCGTACAATTGAGGTTACCGAGCCCTCAATAGTTGCGATGGTGCCGCCATTCCCTCGACTGCGCGATCCAGAGAATGTGGATAAAACCACTTCAAGCATTCCATTGTTTCTGTTGATAAGAGTACCTCCATCAGCAGACGCAGACGAAAAAACACCTGTCAATCCAGAATTAGCATTCACAAACATCACATCCACAAGCTGCACAATGCCACCATCATTGTCAATGCCGCCTTTCTCAACGATAAACCCAGAAAGGACAAAATAAGCCCCTTGTTCCACATAAAATAGACGAGATATTGCAGAGAGTAGCTTCCTATTTCCAGAGGGTTCTCCTACGTACTCCATCTCAAGGGATCGTTTTGCTTTTAATACAACAGGATGCATGGTTTTGTTCTGAACAAGGTCGAACACATTCAATAACAGAGAAGAATATATATTCTCATTCAGTCTCAAAATAGCCTCTTGAATCTCATCGGTGGAGTTTACAGACAAGGTTTTATGACATATAGAAGTAGCATTGGGTCCACCAGCACGGGTGAACCTGAATTTTTCGCACCCTTGCTTAGAGAAATCAATTGTCAAAGCTTCGTAGGCACCAAATTCATTGCTCAGATAGAGACATTTTCCTTTCACATTGTAGACACGATCACATGAATCCTGAAGGCAGACATCAACATTTGCCAGAGTAACTTCGACCCAATTTGTGTCGTCGTCACGTTCCAGGACAACTCTTGAGACGCAAAATCCTCCCGAGGTACCAGGTGCCGTAATTTTCGCGTTCTTTGGTGGGAGCTTATTCGAAAGCCTAGCTGCAAATTGACCTCCACTTCCTGACAATGAGACGGCTGTGGCATTTTCGAAAAGACTACCATCAATTGACGCTTCAGTCGAGTTGTGGGTGGCGTTCATTGCTTCAATGCGTAGTTTATAAGGAAAATCAAGTGGCGGGATGAGGCGCGAGCAATAAAACTTGTCAAGATCGATGGTGATGTCAATTGATCTATCAGGAGAGATAAGCAAACACTTATGATCGGAATCGTATGTGAAGATCTTGGGCCAGCAAGATGAAGGGGTAGCAGGTAGGTTGCATACAGAAGAACAGATTTCGAAAACTCTTGCTCTTACATCCACAACAATATCAGCACCTTGAATCACTCTGATTGACTCAATACACGCAGAAGACTTCTTTGAAGTAACTTGTATAAAATCAGGGACAACCTTCATCAGACTGGGGTCTTTGGACACTGATGTAATATCCAAGTCATTCTGATTACCATAGCTCAAATCTAATTCAATTGTTATGTTCACATCTGGACCCAATTTGATTATGTGTTCTTTCGTTCCATTAAAAGCATCAAACTGCACATGGACAATGGCACCATCATTGTCCAATAGTGTAGGGACATTGTCGACAGACTTCTCAATCATGCGAGCTGTGTCGTGGTAACTGCGCATAATAAGTCTGTTTTTAGCTGCCGAAATATTGCTGACGCCGTCAAAACAGCTGTCTTGGTCCAGATTGCCTACAAAGGTAGAGCCCAACACTGAGCAAGATTTGACGGGATGGGTAAAATTGAAGTTTGGACAAACAGTAGAAAGATTATTCTGTTGAGGTACGAACAGACACGATTCAATCTTCACATTTGCTGCACCGGTTCCTGATGCCTCGATCGCAGGAGAAACCCCGTTTGTTTCAAATGAGCACTGATATGCATTCAAATCGGCATCCCAGTTGACAATGGATGCCCTGATTTCAGGTGCAATCTTGAAATGAACTCGATCAATGTTTAGACACGTGACAGATCCAGCCAATCCATCTACAAAAATTTTTCCAGCCGTCATGTTCAAAATTGGCCATGGCGTAAGAGGGGATGAATCAAGATTGAAGGCGTTCGGACGTCCTTTGAGGGTGGCATTCTTACATGCAGACTTAATTGTAACAGTAGAAGTGAAATCAAAACTCGAAATATTTGTCAGATCCACTGTTGCTGATTCGGAGGAACAGCTGCAGCCACACCTCTCGAGCTTGTCTTTGAAATCGTCGAACGAGTTCACAATTGCCTCGGTAAGATCAATGCTTGATCCTAGCTGGAGAATATCATTCAGAGATTGTTGGTTGAAAAGAGACTTCTCACTTGCTGCTCCTGCTTGACAATTAGCAAGACCAACCATCATCAAAACAACCATCATCAAAACTTGGATTCGGAAAAAGAGGGCATAATATTCCCTCCTAGTATGTCGGTGTTTCTTCTCTCTGTTCGGCATCAGAGTCTCCACGTTGGCATCCTGTAATTGGGCCAAAATCGAGGATGCAAGCTGTGACGGTGTTGTTCAGAACAATGTAAAAAATGGCAACTGCGCAGAGGTCATCAATTACTATGGTAATGCATCAACTCACACAGAGAAAAAACCCTAAAGCCCGTGAAAGGAAGTCTCCAAGATAAGACAAAAATTCATTAACTGACGGGACTCGGCAAGAGGGAATTCTAGCATTGACGCCAGTAGAAATCTTACTACGCTTCTCCTCCACAAAGCTATCCTCGTTGCCATCATCCTTCGAGATTTTTACACCGAGGATCTTGGCCTCGGTTTTCTTCTCAATACTGCCCTGGGATGCTTTTACCAGATTTTCAAAGAAGAGTGATCCCTCATCCTCCGGTGCATTGCCTCCAAGCTGCAGTAAATGATGTCAGTCAATGAAAGCAACGAATGACAAAGTTCATTATGGCATTTCGCGGAGAGTCAACAACCTTGTGCAGACAAAGAGGATGCGTCTATCTACTCACAACGCTCTCGCAGCCGCCACTCTCCTTCATAATGTCGTCTTTGCTGCCGAGCTTGCCTCCGATCTTTCCCTCATCCTTTAGATAGCTGCCAAGCTTGTCTCCGATATTGACAATGTCTTTAGTCGCCACATCCTTCAACTTGCCAGTAATAATGCCCTTCGTGCCCACAATCTGTTTATATTCATTCATCAGAGAGTCGAAAATAGATGAGGGGCAATTTGAGAGAATTTCATTTAGTTCGAGAATGTATTCAGTTCATTTATAACAGAATATCCATAGCATAACATTACTTCACAACTTTGTCACTCACAAAGCTCTCCTCATTGCTGTCATCGTTGGAGACCATTACACCAAGGAGCTTGACCTCGGCTTCCTTCTTGATACTGCCAGCACTCTGCTGTTCAACCTGGGATACTACCATCAGATTTTCCAAGAGAAGTGAGCCCTTATCCACCGTTGCTTTGCCTCCAAGCTGCTGTGAATGATGTCAATCATTTTAATCAACGAATGACAAAGTTCAGTTTATGTGAGAAGACATTTGGCAAAAGATCAACAGCCTAGACTGATCCACGGCTTGATGTGGATGATAAGAAAGAGCACTCATGTGATAACAAGCCACGTACATTTGCGTTAACCTAATAATAGAAAGAAGAAAATGTGAGATGACTGGTAGAAACAAAGAACAAACTTGTCGGCCCTTGCCCTATGACGGCGTCGTCGTGGCTTTTTTTCCTTGTTGGGTCTCCTCCTCTGGGCTGAGGGCGAGATGCCGTCCCCCCCGTCGTTGTCATGTGCCCTTCCTCTGATCGGTCGAGAATAGGTGGCAGTATTGGGAGGGAGGCTAGGCTGTACCACATGGCCATTCATGGATAAAAGGAGCAACTTACATTTTCATTACCCTGATAATAGTGAGAAGTGATTGAAAAGGTAAATGTTAGATGACTGATAGAGTAGTGATTGCAAACTTGTCAGCCCACGCCCTACAACGTTTTCCACGGACTGCCACGCGCACGACGACGACGATGACGACGACAGGGTAGTCGACCAGGGCGACGGGGCAAGGGGCAAGATCGACAGTAACGATGCGAGCATACTTATCAGCACTCACGTAGCTGTCCTTGATAACACTGTCCTTGGAATCTTTCACATTTTGTACACAAAGGGGCATGACCTCAGATTCTTTCGCGATGTTTCTGTTGCCCTGATCACAGAGAGAAGGGATTGATAAGTCAATACGAGATGACTGATCATAATGCAATGACGTTAGCATACTTGCACTCACGTTGCTTTCCTTGACGCCACCATCCTCGGAATCTTTCACACCTTTTGCAATAAGGGGCTTGACCTTGGTTTCCTTGGCGACGTTTCCGTTGCCCTGATCACAGAGAGAAGGGATTGATCAAGTCAATAAGAGATGACATATGATGGAGAAACGATGTCAGCATATTTGTCAGCACTCACGTAGTTGTCCTTGACGCAACCATCCTTCAAATCTTTCACTCCTTTCACACCAAGTGGCATGACCTCGGTTTCCTTTGCGACGTTCCCGTTGCCCTGATCACAGAGAGAATGATAAAGTCAACATGAGATGACTGATCATAATGCAATGACGTCAGCATACTTGTCAGCACTCACGTTGCTTTCCTTGACGCCACCATCCTCGGAATCTTTCACACCTTTTG
>JALLBB010000764.1:0-12037 GCA_036939735.1 Discostella stelligera
ACCCTGGAAAAATACACTTTTGTTGAGTAGTCTTTTAGCCACTAAGCTAATATGATGTCATATTAGCTTAGTGGCTAAAAGACTACTCAACAATCACCTCTCTTTGCCAGCATTATGAGCAAGACATGAAAGCTATTATCAATACTAGAAACGGTTATTTTGTCTGTGGGGTTGTCAATTTTACTCAATTTTCACATCTTGAAGACTTGCAACAATATTATAAGCATACAAAGTAAAAACATGATGACCACACTTCTCCTGTTCTTATTTTTTCTCTTGATCATCTTCAAATCAAACATCACAATGATGTTAAGTATTGAAAGAGGTACAATTGATTAATCATACCATCCATAAGGATGTCTTGATGATATTGCATTCTCAAAAAAATGTTTTTTGTATAAATCTCTATCCAACTTCTTCTATCTTGAGATCTAGTTCTACAGAAGAGCTCTTACTACCTTGTTACTTTTTCTCTAGCAACATTTTTTTACTACAAGCAGCTATTTTGTAGACATGCTCAACATTTAATAATGCAATACTTGAAATTGACCATTAAGGACTCACAAACAATTAATAAATGTTATCATGCCTTGAAGTAGGTCCTTACACATCAAGTGTGACTTTGTGAATCTACCTCTTCATATGGAAACATCATCTATGCAAATAATCAGGAGGAAGGTGTTGACCAAATCACTGATGACTAGGAGTGTGTCACAATTCCCTTATACAATTCATATGGCATGTGCTGTTGTTTCATGTTGGTGCTAGTCTAGTTGAATACTACTGTTCCTGTCTTGATGCTTCATTTGGGTATTATGATTGTTGTTTTAAACTAAGCAGCATAAGGAGGCAAATGATGAGTTGAACAGTGATCATATCATCTTGTGACTGATTAGCAAGGTGCGCACAAACTCTTTTTAAGCTAGGTATGACTACGATGATGATCTCAAGACAAAAGAGCAACTGAGTGAGGTGAAAAATGAAATGAAGAACCATTATCTGTCTATTTGCAATCGGAGTTACCAATGACACATGCATACTAAATTCTATCCAAAAGTTGTGATTATGGTTCAAACACACATTATTTGGTCAGTCTACAGACTTCTCTAAAGACTACCGAACGATAACGATTGATGATTGCATGGGGTGTCAAATTGGGTATTTCTGTGCCTGATCACTTGCTTTTGATAAGTTGGAAGAGAGCAGCAGCTTCCCGTATGCGGGAGAACTCGATACAAAATGCCTGAACTTCAACGAACAAATCCTAGGTTGAACAATTGATTTCGATGTAAGAGATGCCAAAACGACGCAGTTCGAAAATGACTGGAGTGAAGTCATTCAATTATGTGATTCAAAACTCACCTCCACGCCGATAATACCATTCCGTATAAGACTTTGCAAGAACACGCAAAGAAGTCGAACACTTTTATTTTGCAAGTGACGATCATAGCCCATACCTTCGCAGGTGGAAATGCACGTGGAGATATAAAGTCGAATGTATTCCGGATGCAATAACGGCCGAGGATGATCTTCTTCTCCTCCGCCCCCTTCGTCACCGACATTACTACCATTAACACGCCCCTTCCTCTTCACAGATGCAATCTCTCCTCCTCCGCCGCCGCCACCACCACTGCTTGTGCCTCCTCGACCTGTACGTCCGCGTGTGGAATGTGTGGCTAGTCGGTTCACCACTTCCATGCTATGAATGCTCATATCCATACCGGCCAAGGCGGATAGATATTCATTTTTATCTTCGGCAGTGATAATACCAGTCTTCCCGTCAATACCATCCTCGGGAGCAGTCAATAGTAGTACGAGACATTCAATAGCAATAATTGGATTGTACTCAACGAGACGAGGGAGATTCTGGGGCGTGAGTCCGGAATCTAATACGAGACCTAAAGCGCGGCGTTCTGATGTAGTGCGAAAGTCCCTTCCCAAATTCCTTTGGTTTGCGATATTGCCGTGTGCGCTTATTCGAGTCCTTCCCCGCTTGTCACTCCCCGGTTTTCTACTCCCGAGACCACCATTATTACTGCTCATCGTTGTATCATCGTTGTTATTGACAATATCGTCTCCACTCAATGCATTCAAAACCTTCCTCTCGTGTAATGGAGGTAACGGAACAACGAACGCACGATTCTTCATAATGTCGATAATTTCGGCATCCGCCTCCTCCACTCTCAAAGACTTTTTTACGTGGCCATTCACTAAGTCAATGCCGTTTAACCCTTCGGATGGCTTTTCTTCATTTGATTCTCCCTCCACATGCGGAGGCATTAGAATATATCGCATCGTAGGAAATTGTGGACCAAGCCAAATCAGCTCCGATCGCAATGCCTCCAATTCAGAACTACGAAAGGTTGCCAGTCCAGAAACATCAATGGTAGATAGCGGTATGTCGCATCCAATCATTGAAAAGAGCGGAGGAGGAAGGATATCCGTTGGCGTGGTTCGAACCGGAACATTTTCCTCCATCGCATTCATCAGTGGCCCCGCATGATTGACGACGTCATCGACTGAAAACTTTGCCGAGGATTGAAAATATTCTGAAATGAGGGAAGTGGACGTCACGGCCGCCGCCGCTGCAAATAAGAGTCCAATTCCCCCATCGCCTTCTTCCTCCTCCTCCTCCACATTCTCAATATCATAGTCATCAGTTTTCCTTGGCAGTAACAAATCCTCCTCCTCTTCAATAATTGGATGTTGATGCGAAGAATAAAGTAATCGAGACACGTCCTCGTAAAGAACATTATGCTGCGAAAGTACTTCCCCACCATTTTTAATGAAATTGTAAAATATCTCGTACCATCCCTCGCTATTTTTCGTGTTCGTTCCGGACGGTTCTGCATCCTCGTTTTTGTCGCCCAACAATACCGATGCCATGATTGTTTCGAGGATTTGGCATAAACAATTCACTTCTAAATCATTTTCATTTCGTTCCAAGTTCCCGTGGTGGTGGTGATGGTGATGATTATCCTCTGTGAGCTTGTACGCCCGAAGTCGAACAAAAATTCTTTCCACAAGAAATGGAAAGAGAGCACAGCGTACTGGATGGAGTGCCTGGGGTATGATTGCGTGGTCATGGTCATCCTCATCCTTTTCATTAGAATCATCGTCATCATCATCATCCCTCGAGGTGGAGGATGCCTTCTGTTTTGTCCCTCGTTCTCTTTTTCGGCTGTTGCTGAGATGATGTTTGTTAGTAGCGTTGGGATCATTATCGTGATTATGAGGGTGGTAGTAAGTGAGTTGTTTCCAATGCTTGTTGTTGTTGTTGCTGTTGCGATTGCTGTTGTTGATTTCATTGCCGTTGCTACTTTTTCCATCCCCCGGAGCAGATTGTTGTTGCACCCCCAGACAAACAATCCACAGGGCCAAGATGCAATCCAAATGTTGTGTCCACGATAATTCTGAAGCCGACGACGGCGGCAACGATGACATTGTAGATGTGTTTGTTTTTGTTGTTGATAATGATAGAAGGTACTTATTTCAATCTTTGCCATTGCCACTGTCGCACATTTCTCACCAAAAATTCCTTGAGCCATGGATGACAACAATGTTGATACCCCAGTCATCGAAGAGAGAAATCTTGAACTGTGGGAAGAAAAAGCGTCTAATGTGATCAGGCATAAGTACCCACCAATGCGAGGCGAGTACTTCCATGGCCTTTTAAGCCATGATACTTCCTTGTACATTCCGTATCCAGAGTGCTGTTATCATCATTCCATTTCATCCATGCCCTTATCTGCATCATTGGGATGGTGAATGGAAAGAAGGTGAGATGGTGAAGGACAGTTGTTGTTGTTCTGGGGGGCTCGGTATTTCCCGCCAAATCGTTTCGGGCCGGCGACTGGATGGATGGCGCGACCAAGCTCTCTCAAAAACACAAAACCAATGCCGATTGCGCGAACCATGACAACGCCATCCATCTCCACCGAGGAGCTAGTCGATGCGCTCAACAAAGGCCTCATCAGTGCAATCCAAACATGTGGCAAATCACTGCCATCGTCTTCCATTCCGTTTGCCAATTCTTCGCCGTTTCAATGCGAGTGGTCCGAATACACCACAACGCACTGCTCTCCCGTCGTCGAGGATTTGCGACAGTATTTCCCTCCTTTGAAGGGGGATGAAGTTGGATCGGATGGCCGACCATTGCTCTATGCTGCGTGTCTAGGTCTACTCTTTTCCAATCGTGAAACCAAGGAAGGATTGAATACTCCCCTGTCGACATTTCTCTCGATTGCATCGTTTCTGTTGGACGAACTAAACGTCGATCCCAACCAACCGACATTGACGAAGGGTGCCTGTCTTCGTCCTCCCTTGCATCTTCTTGCTCGCTCATGTCATCCATCAGCTGTGCAAACACTTCTCACTAGAGGTGCAAATCCGTATCTAAAAGACAAGGAAGGCTGGACAGCTCTGATGGCTTGTTGTATGCCCGACATTGTGCTGGAGGGGGACGCTGCGAATGACCAACTAGAGACTATGAAACTGGTATTAAAAGGGCTTGAAGATGAAAATGGCACTCCCATTCACATAAATGACGCAAACTATTGCGGATATACGGCATTGCACTATGCATGCCAGGGATTACACTGCCGACTTATCCAATGTTTACTCGAAGATGGTTTAGCCGATGCCACGCGACGAACCGTATGGGGACAAAGTTGCATTGGAATTATTCGAAGCCAGAGCCACAAAAGTAAAGACGGTGCTTTGACATGTGAAACAACAATCGTGTCTCACTTGGAAAAAACAGGTGCGATGAAATCCATTCACTCGTTTTTGGAAGAGGAGAAGAAGGCCATGATGGTTATGGATCTAGTACATGATGTGTTGATACCCGCTGCGCAGAAGGACTCAGAATCTGACAATCATGACAGTGGAACTGGAAACTCGGATGCACAAGATAGACGAACCGTCATTGCACTCATGGAATATCTCGGAATTGATTCAGACTTGGTATATCACAACAAGCTAGGTGAACAGCAGTGGACGCACAATCAACAATCGAATCTGTACGAACACATCCACCAACGCGTCATTGACCTGCTCCCGCGGGCCTGGATTCGAGTGTACCGAACTACCCGTCCGACTGCTGAGGAGCGTGAAATTATAACGTGCACAAATTATGAGTTGCGCACGACTGCGCAAACAACATCCGCCGACGGAGTTCGCCGCGTCGATCCTGCGAAGATCATGTCTAAATCATTTTGTCTTTTTCGCGAGAGAGGACACTTTGCGAAACAGCTTGAGCTGTTGCATGATCTGATTACTATTCCACTGCAGCGTACTTTTGGGTTTGGGATACCAAGCAATGCTGTTTTGAAAAAGATATTGGAGTACGCACCGAGGATCATTGAGATGGGTGCAGGCACTGGGTACTGGAGTTATTGTCTGTCGCGGATAGGGGCCGATATCGTGGCGTATGATCCGCATCCTACCAGACAACTTACTAATAATGCTAATACTCAGAAAGGGAAGGGCGGTAATGAATTCTTGTCATCTCAATCATACTTTCCAGTTCAAATTGGGGATGCATCAACCGTTTTTGGTGGCAGCAATAATTCTGACGTATTGGGCCGAGCATTGTTGATAGTGTGGCCCAACAATGCAGACTCCGAAGACAACAAACAATTCGCTACCGAAGGACCAATACTGCCTACAATTTGGGATTGGGAATGTCTAGAACGATACTATAAATTGGGTGGAGGCACTGTGATTTATGTTGGGGAGCGAGAAGCAAAGATAGAATTGATGCCAGATGCCACGGGTGTAGACTGTGGATTTTGTTCCTCCCGTAAGTTTCAGAAATTCTTGCATGACAATTATAAGTTAGAGGCCGAGTTGGAATGCCCTCGCTGGTGGATGAAGGAAGACGATGTCACCATTTGGAAACGATTGTGATTTTTTGCATTACTACTTCAGGAAATAAATATCTCATTATCATGACGTGCATTCATATTGACTTCCCTCCTAGCATTGCCAGAGCTCCCCCGATTGCACCGTACACTGCACCACCTATGATTGCAGGGTTTCTGATGTTGTACAAATAGTATGGATTGACGAATGGAACACCTACCCTTCCCGTTGAAACTCCGACGTAACCCATTATTCCGCCTGCGACGACATTGCTGAGAAAAGGCACGATGGCTAAATCAATAAAAATATTCATTAGTTGGGTAATAAACACATCACACCAAAGAAACATACTGTAATGCCGATCGTCTTCCGTGGATGGCTTCCATGGGGCAAATGGATGCATGATACAACCACAGGCCACTGGCGTAGAATCCCCACGTTCGTATCGACAGCGGAGCGCCCTGCATTGCGTCAATACCCGTGAATACACCCGCCCATACCGCGCATGAAGGTATGGGATCTATTATGCAAGGGAGCAAATGGTTTGAATTCATTCCGATATGGTCCTCTCGCACGCGATGGTGGAATCCAACACGAATGGATGAGATCAATCAAGCTTGTGCTGTGTCCGTGATGTTGTGGTTGCGGCGGACCGCCCCGCCAGAACTGGTCTTTCGCTGAATTCTACGTGGAGAAGGAATGGATTCCTCTGTTGCTGCATCTACCCAACTCTTCCTCTTCCAACCGCCGTTGCCGAGCGAGGCGCAGTGGATGAGTGAAATCGAACGATAATCGTGATAGAGATAAGAGATACCGATACGACGATGGGCGGATCCAGCGATCATCCAGTTGAATACTTCGTAGCGTCGACATTTGCCGCCATTCTCAACTACCCTCTGTGGCGGGCGTCGGCCTTGGGCCAATCTGGCTTTCGGGTGGCCTGGCATTCCAGCTCATTGGCATCTTCGGTGCCCCCATCGCTGGCGCCGTATTTGTTTGCGTTTTCGCCGCCCTACAAGGGGCTCGGTGCGACCGTTATGGGCATGAGTTGGGCACGAGCTGCCATCTTCTATGGTAGTGATCGGGGGAAGGAAATACTCGAGTCCATGGGTGTCTCTCCCACCACGGCTACTCTGGTCCCTCCGTTGCTCGTGAGCACGGCAGTGCAAATTGTGAATATGCCGCTGGTTCGGGCGACAGTCTCGTTACAAAATCCAGAGTCAAATGTTCCGAATATCAGAGAGTCTTTTCGGCAAATCTACAGACAAAATGGCATCGGAGGTCTGTGGCATGGCACCTCCGCGGGAGTACTCAAAACGGTACCAAAATATTGCACGGCGGTATTAGTGAAAGATTATATCGCCAATATTATGCCACCAGTGGACGCATCGAGTCCAACGAAGGAGCGAGAAAAGTTGGTGCAGTCGGCGATCAAATCGTCGGCTGCTGGTGTGGCTGGTGCTGCCCTAACGAATCCCCTCGATGTGATCAGGAATGAAATGTTCAAAACAAATTTAAGTTTCATCGATGCATGTCGTTCTCTTCACAAGGAACTGGGATATGGATTTCTGTTTAGAGGCATGTCCAAGAATTTGGTCGCCGTTTCTATACCCCTAGCATCGACAATCTTTTTCACCGATGCTTTGATACAATATAAAATTCAATGACGTTGATTAAAAGATTTTCCGTGATTGAAAAACAAAAAAGTTTGAGGCTCTGGAAATTCAATAAGCCATGCCACGTGAAGATAAATCCAAGAGCACTCGTTCTCCTGCACCGGGGGCTTCTCCCCCTGGGAAGGGGCTCGTGAAACAATCCAAGGCAGGACGGAGAGAACTAGTTGACAGAGAGAAGGCAGAGCTAAGACGAAACAGTGAAGATCTCACTAATTGTTGTTCGACGAAGTTGATTAAATTACTTTCTGATGGTGGTGTGACAGAGCCGTACCTCGATGGGGTATTAACCATCTTCGCCATAAAAGTAAGAGATGATGACATCCAACAACTGAGCGACGAGATGAATTTTCTCGTCCAAGTTGACAATGCTGTGGGCAAATCGTGGTCGTTTGCTTCCTGTTATCCTTCAATGTAAGTAGTTTTCGACAAAAATCATCGTCATTTTAATGCCTCTCTATTTCACGTGGAATATCTTTCCTATGATAGCGACGTTAAAGCATTAATAGTCACGTTAAACGACCTGCGGTCATTGTTGTGTGTTCGGGCGAATTTAGTTTACAAACTTGGTAAGCCAGAGGTTAGGTAGGAAATAGAACTTAATTCTTATCGTTTTTCAACATTCATTGCCCTATCCTCTTTGAAGCTCAAAGAAAGCTCGACGACGTCCTTTATGATCCGAAAGCTGACCCAGCATCACTCGAAACGATACTGCGGCACGAAAAGCTAGCAAATGGTATGTCGATTGTGGTTTAGAACGTGCGTATCATCTTACTGCTTTGGCCTGATAAATTTTGCACATGATGAAGAGATTGTCACTAAGTGCAATATAAGCGCATACAAGACACGGGCATTACTGATTGCCGCAACTAATTCCACGTAATATTCTACTAGTTTATTCGAGGACACTACTATTCAATACTTTGCCTACTGTTCCATCCCCAACCATCATCGATAAATCATGTACGGCGCCGTCTTACCCATTGTCACCCAACTTCCTAGTTTCTGTTAATGACAAGCGATAACAAGGCATCTTTACATTTCGGGCCTCCACGCCCTCCCGTGACTAGCTTGTCAGTTTCTCCTGGACTCTCGAGCCTTTTTCCGAAGAGGAAAGCAGCCTATGCGGAGATAGTGATTGGAAACAAGGACGTGGTCAGCGTTAGGTCAACAACGGACATAGTACAACCATCAATCGCCTTACCTCATCATAACTCCGAGTCCATCCAAGTAGCATCGTTCCATCAGGTGGCTGAAAGCTATTTTTTTGTGCCGTGTCGTCGAAAGCCTGAGAGAGTAGGAGAATGTCATCTTTCTTGCCATTCACACGAGGGAACACGCTATTCCAATCGACATCGCAAGATTCACCAGCGGAATCTGAGATCGGATTTCCATCATTAACGTCCGCGATAGCCGTGACGATGGCCCATGTTGTCGTGCCCCCAGGAATATCAATCTCCCAGCAGCCAGGATCTTCAGCAGTCACTTTTCGATGGAACACAACAGTGCCGAGATCAACCCAACAGAATGAGCCATCGCGTCTAGAGCAGTTGTTTGCAGTCTGGCAAGACATCTGACGATTTTTGATCTTGAAACATTCGGCGCCCCTTGTCCAGCGATCGAGGCCGAGAGGTAGCAACCCATCTGTGCGACTATGAATGTTGGGAAGAGTGTTGAGCCAATGGCGAACAATGACGATCATTCATGAAACTTCACTGGCTCAAATCCCTCACTCACCTCAAGAAAAGAAAGATTGTGTCGCCTACTTTGGTCGCAGGAGGGATGTAGACTTTGAGGCTACCACCGTGATGTGCCACTGAATACGTCCCTTGATCCCAATCCGACCCATCATTATTTCCATCGAGAGCGCGAAGACCTGGTGTCACCATTGGCAGATCCTCCTCGACTGTCTCGGATGCTTGAAGCGTGGAAACTAGCTCGTCGGTCACCACGATATCGGCCTGGACATCCATACCATTTTTCCCGAGTCTTTTGGAGCCGGCCTCAACCAAGACTACGGTCTGGGCAAGAGTTGATAGGAGAATGAGTGCAAGTTTGAATAACATTTTGATCTATTTCGATGGTCAATGTGGATGGAACTTGAGTGGATGTTGACTTCTGGAGGAATTTGGAATTATGGTCTAAAGATTCTATCGTCGACGGAATTATGAGGATATGGGTGCATGCTCGTGGCGAGCCTTTTCTTTCCCCTCCATTCAATCTCTTCGCCAATGACAATCTCGCCCTCGAAGAATTGTAGATGTTTCTCTCTACTATGAATCGAATAGGATCGCTTCAAAAAATCTTCCTGGTCATGTGAATCGTGTGCCTGAGAATCGTTTTTGCGTAGGAATCTGGAATTTGAGTTCCAATATTCCTAACCTAGAGAGATTCCTTCAGCAGTCATGGTCTCTATGTTTTTGATCGTATTCAATCGCCTCGCAGATGCTGAATCCGTCGCTGAAAGATTCCATGTTTCTCCGACCTGCGTGTACTCCGAGCAGGGAAAGCTAGGATTTGGGTCATGTTAGTTGAAGGTCAATGTAACGATTGCTCACTTTGTTTCGTCGTCCTCTACGATTCGCCCATGACAGGAACCAATCATGGCAAGGCACGTGGAACTAGTCAAGCCTGTTTCCTTTTCACAGCAACAAAAACATAGCAGTAACACATCGCACTACTTTTAGAATTCCTTGTCGTTTTCCTCATCGGGAGCAGTCTCCAGACACTTAGCTTCTCTTTTGGCGGCAACAACTGCTCGAGCACGGTTTCTAATAAAATACGCAATTCCCGCACTTGCAAATCCTACTGCCGATGTCGTAAAAAATCCGTACAAGGTCAGGGAATAACCACTTCGACGATCAGATGTTGAATCGCTGGAAATGATATTGCCCCTACCTGAACCATCCGACGCCGATGTGATTGAGTTGGAGGTTGAACCTGGCCCAACAACCTGACGATTCAGTAAAACGGTTGCGATGCCACCGCCCCCCGCTATCAAACCAGTGAATAGTCCAGCCCGAATGATCCACGACGATGAAGAGGCAATTACATCCGATGCAGCCACTCTCGCAATCACCGACGCCTGTGCTGTGTAGTTTGCTACAGCCGCGGTGGCGGCTTCCGATAGAATTCTACCTTCCAGATCATACTCTTGCTGCAGCCGAATTGCTTCGTGGTTTGAACTGCCGACATCATCAGAATCCAAAGCCGATGACTGAGGCAATTCTAGCATGACATTCCGTAGATCAGAAATATTATTGGTAGATGCTGCTGTAACCACTGGCATGTTAGGGGCGTCATCGGCACCCTGCCTCGCAAGTATAGTACTTGTTAGACCGTGCGCGCTCAAGTCAACACTAATATCGAACGACGAGTTGTCATCATCTCCTCGAGTACCGACATGGGAGTGTTCATTGTGAGAAGTACCATTTGCAATTTGGACAAGAGGTCTTTGCATCACAGCAGTTTCACCATCTGGGCGACCGTCATCCGGTCGAGCAGGGAAGGCGAACGTATTGGTGCTGGCGGCATTTTGTCTCGATGCGAAACTGGAGAGTGTTCGTCGGAGACTTGTCACTGCCTCAAAAAAGGTCACATCAGCATCGTTTCCATCCCCGCTCTGTCGTTCCCTCCCGATTGTTAGCTCCGATGCAGAGGAAGCAGCATCGTTATCCAATCCCACCAGGAGCGTATCTGGAGTGTCAAGATCGTATTGCCCTCGGACATGGTAGGTATGATCCATTCTCATTAAATTTTCCATCACCGAGGGAATTAGCCTCCCAAGCCCTGGCTGCAGCAACGCGTCGCGATGTCGGGGTGGCAACCGATGGATGTACTCCATCAATTGCTCCGGTGACAGACCTGGCAGGAAGTACATTAATAGGTATCGCGTTTCCATGAAGAAGGTGGTGTCCGCCATAAATTCATGCAATGTCGTTTCGGTGAGGAATATTCTCAACGAGTCGGGCAAGTATCGAACCAAGCCTAAGGGATGCTGCATCTCCATTTCATACCGGGCACGCGCGAACGAGACTGCCACGGGTACTAACGCTCCCATGGACGAGACCATGAGCACCAGACTAATGAATGCGACGAGGGGTAGTGCGTAGAATAAGAATAGGATGAGACCGAGGGCGGATGATCCCAGAAGGAGAATCATCTGGGATCGTAGCAATTGATATTGTCGATTCAAACTAGATGCTGCATTGATGGATGATGAGCGATCTTGTCTAGTACTGTCGCGACGACGACGGCGGACATGGATTGACGATTGTGAAAGGTATGTACTTTCGGCAGTATCCCCCGCGGTTGTTACCGACGAGGGCGTAGCTGCCACTAGAAGTCCGGCATCTCCATCCGCGTCTTTCGTTGGTGCCTTGAACGGGGTGGTAAATTGATGCGGCGGCGGTGGTGGTGCAATTGCATCGCAAATAGCTCCGCCGATTGCTGGACCGGATTGCATTCCGACTGCAACTCCATGGCAAGGAAGCGCGGCG
>JALLBB010000765.1:0-12030 GCA_036939735.1 Discostella stelligera
AGCCGCCACTTTTAAGCATTCGCCTGCTTTTGGATGAGCCGGAATCTTTGGAGCCGCCAGATGAGCCGGAATCTTTGGAGCCGCCAGACCCTTTGAGCATTCGCCTGCTTTTGGATGATCCGGAATCTTTGGAGCCACCAGATCCTTTGAGCATTCGCCTGCTTTTGGATGAGCCGGAATCTTTGGAGCCACCAGACCCTTTGAGCATTCGCCTGCTTTTGGATGAGCCAGAATCTTTGGAGCCACCAGATCCTTTGAGCATTCGCCTGCTTTTGGATGATCCGGAATCTTTGGAGCCACCAGACCCTTTGAGCATTCGCCTGCTTTTGGATGATCCGGAATCTTTGGAGCCGCCAGATCCTTTGAGCATTCGCCTGCTTTTGGAAGAGCCGGAACCTTTGGAGTCACCAGACCCTTTGAGCATTCGCCTGCTTTTGGAACCCTTGGAGCCACTACGGTCACGTTCCTATTTGATGAAAAGTTGATACCGCAATGTTAGGGGTTGTGTCACACTCGTACACGAATACTGCAATGTTTGATATCTCACCAGAGATTCAATGCTTCCGTTTGCTGCGTAGACGAGAAAATTGGTGAGTTCAAAAGTTGCACTGTATCCGGTTGAAAATGCGTGAGCAATAAACACTATAGCGTACCAAATGCCGCAACGATCGCGAGGAGAAGGAGGTAAATGAAGAGCTTCATTGCAAGAATTCGATGAGGATTTTGGTTGATTTCAATGAAATGTTGTTTTCTATTTATGAGATGAAGCGAATCATCAGATTATCACGCTACCTTGGTCAGTGTTTTCAAGTGATTTCATCGTGGGGAGTCAGAATTGGGAATGAAAAGGGTATGTTGACATGTTTCGCTTAGAGTTTTTGACAGCTTGATACGATCAAGCTAATGATTGTGCCCTTCATTGTTTCAATCATGGGGTGTCTTGTTCAGGAACATCTAATAGAGTGTAGTAGTACTACCCATTGTTGATGGAAGTCGATGATCAGTAGACAGATAAAATTTTGCGAACTGGTTGAAGTTGCAAGGAATAACTCCGAAGCTATGTTGGAACTGGTACCTGGTACCCTACCCCGCCATTCTGACCCCTTACTTGCTGCTCATCTCCAGATGGGTTCATGATGAAAATGATTTCACCGCGAATTTCATGGTTGGGGGATTCAAAATTCAACGCCCATATTCACGTTTCTCTCGTTTACTGAATGAGAGTGGGCCAGAAGTTAGGGACACAGGTTCTGAAGATCAGCACTTAGAACCCATTGGTGTGTAAGGTGGTCTGATGTGTCACAGCATGGCCGAACAAATTGCGTTTTTGGTGAACTACCATATGATAGCAATTTAAGATACTTCATCTTTGTCATCGCATGACTCTAATTTGTGAGTCATTCACTGTTTCCAGAGTAAACAAGTGGAAAATCCTCCTCGGATAGTTCAATACATGCAATATCTTCGTCTTTTACATCGTCGGGAACATGACCCCTCCAAAGTTTGCTAACTCGAGCTTTTGCGGTAAATTTGGCCTCTCCTGGGATAAAATGCAGGCCCACTCCACGTCTAGGACGATCGTTCGACTTGTTCTTTCCCGATCCATGCCATAATTTGCCATTGTGTATTGATAATCCACCCGCTTTTAACCCAGCCATGGATATAATTTCCAACATTGATTCGGGACGCTCGATCCCTTCTAACCTTGCCGCGGAATAGAGCAGTCGCTTATTATTGGCATCGTGAAAGAAGCTGGAAGCGGAGCCAACTCGGCCGTCTCCCCATTTGTGTGATCCTCTCACGTACTCTAGTGGTCCTAGTTCATCGCACATATCATCTAGGGCAATCCAAACCGTAATAACATCACTGGGAGCGAACATGAAGTAGGGGAAGTCACGATGGAAGACCAAGGATGGAGCACCGGGAGGTCTGTGCTGATAAACGGACGGCAGCACAGTAATGAGATAATAAAATGCGAGGATCGAACAGAGAAATGCCTCGTTATGAAAAATAACGCCCACTTACTTTGCCCAAACTTGATCTTGAGCAAGACGAGCTCCGTGCTTCCAACCAGCCAGCTCCGCTACCATCTTGCCTATTGCTGGCGATGTTGCCAATTGACGGAAATCGTGGTCGCATTTATGAATATTTATAATTTGTAGGACGACTTGTTGTTGGCTATTATGAGATGATGTTCCAGAAGTAGCAGCAGGAGGAGGAGGAGATATCAGCGATCTGCTGGCAATTTGATTAGTCTGGATGTTCTGCTTTTGAAGACTGGGAACCTTGTCCGGTGGAATATTTCTGTTGTACTCTCCTCGCAGCACCTCGTCTAGACGCGATTGCAGCGTGGAGACAAATGCAGGATCGATGGCTTTGTGAAATACGACGAAACCATCTTTCTCGAAGGATTCACGATGCGATTCAAGCGAAATATCATTTTGGAATAGGTTCACAGTTTCCATTGAACCATTCGCTCCCATGGATGTGGTTCTGGAGGCCATAATAATAATATTATGGTTGGTGATGTTTTTGTTGTGTCTCTTGTCTCCTTCATTCTGTCCTCAGCTTTGGAGAGAAGCTTTTTGGCGGGAGACAATAACCGGTTAAGACCGTCTGTGGTCTGTGTTTCGCCCGCCGTCTCAAACATCTGCCGATTCTTCTTCTTCTGCAGCCAACAACGATTGACAATGAGATCCGCCGGAGCCAGCGGCTACTACTGCCTATTGCTTGTTCACTTCCTTGCATTTCCATCCAATGGTTACATAATCTATCGCAGCCCTTTTACTTTTATATCAGTCTCTCGCTCATGCATCGTAGGCCTGACGCAATGCTCGCGGAAGCAGGTGCTGCGACGCGCCGTTGCAGAGTTCTTCTCCTCATCGACGACGACAACGACGAGACTGAAGAACAGCGCGAACGATAATGACAGCGCGACCAGCTCAGTCACACCAAAGAAATCAACAACATCATCATCATTATCAACGTACCCCTCTGCACTGGGAACGAGAGGGAACTGGTCTGCATATCTTGACGAATCCAAGGGCCTCATCTACTACTTCAACCCCAAAACTGGAGAGAGCAGATGTAAGTACTAACATGTTTCCTCTTGAAGGATGCTTCACACGAAGATCGCTGTCTCATCCTCATACTCGTCAAAACTTTTTATTCAAATCAAATCAGGGGAAGCACCTGATGGTGTCGATTTTTCAAGCGTACACAGGAACATTGGCGCTGCTAAGAAGGTGGAGATGAGAGAGCGGCTCAAACATTATTTAGAGAAACGATTGCAGGATTCCGCAACTGAATTCGTCGATACGATGAAGAAAGAGAATGATGATATCGAAAAAAGGAAACAGGTGGAGGTCGAGAGAACGATAAAGTTGAAGGCGGTGGACACGAACGAGAAGAAATTTCCACCGAACGAAAAAGAAACAAGTAACAAGGATATTGTACATGAATGGGCCCACTGGCAAGCACGGATTGACAATAAGTGTGGACAGATTTATTACTACAACAAAGATACAAACGAAAGTAGTTGGGAGCGTCCCATGGGATTTCCCGACTTCAAACTGAGTGCAAGTAAGCGACTGTCGCTGAAGGAACAAAATAAGAGGTATTTGGAGTGGCAGACCGATGTTTCTCGGGTGATTGATCGAAAAGAAGGTACCATGGTTCAATCCGATTCAACAATGGAAAGAATGTCCGACCCTACCTTAGTACGGAACCCAAATGAAATCGTTGTCGAATTTGAAGACCCGGTATACAACGTGAATCAACCTCCCTCGCTGCCAATCGTACAACAGGGCGATTGGTCGGCATACTTTGACATTACATCGGGTCTAGTATTTTATTTCAACGAAGTAACCAGTGAGACATCTTGGGATCCACCCTTTGAAAAATTCCCCAGGATTGTGATGGATGCTGGTGGACTTGGTCCAAAGGTGTTAGATTCCGAAGAGGTGGGAAATATATCGATGGAACGGGCCATTGGTTACATTGGCGTGGATGAAATGGCCGAGGCATTGAAATGGGAGGAGGCCAAGAAGAAGGAAAGGGCAAGGAAGGCTGCGAAACGAGCAAAGGAAGCTGAGGCCGAAGTTGGCTCTGCGACGGGGGTAGTGAATTTGTATCAAGAAGCAAAGCAGGCTGAAGTAGAGAAATTAGAGCAGGATCGGAAATTAGCTGCTGAGAAAAAGGCAAGGAAAGATTCTGATACCAAACTTGCACAACAAACTGAGATTAGAGAACAACTAGGTCTTCAGAGAGACTGCGAAGAGAAAGAGGCGAAATTTGCACCCAAGCAACCAGTACGTCCCAAAGAAGCTCCCACAATAAATGCTGTCACCATTAGCACGATGGTAGAGCCGGGGAAGACCCGCACTCTGTACGATATTCTGCAGTGCTCATCGGCTGCATCCCGATCCGAACTGAAACGATCTTACCTATCACTGGCAAAGGAGACCCACCCCGACGCACTCCTCCAAAATGGTGTGGTGAACGATACCGAAGCGGAGTTACGATTTATCGAAATAAGTCAAGCGTGGAAGGTTTTGGGAGATAGTACCTCTCGGCGTCGGTATGATCGCGAGTTACAAGCCAAGGGTCTGTCCTCCAAGGCTGGGAATTTATTCGAGAATTGGGTCGTGGAGGCGGCAAAGGCCATAGATGAGGTGTTGGCCGTGGCAGAAGATAGCATTGAGAATACTTAGCAGTAGCACTACCACACACCCCCATCATCATCCTCTTCTCCGATTTCATCCCCCACTCGAAATTTGCTTCACTTTCAATCAAATTAACTAATGCTGTAGAGAATTGAATGACTTAAAACAAAATGAAAATTGATTGGTCCTATTACTCCGGCATGACATTATCAGGAACGAATGTCAAATCATTCATCCGAGAAATTCCATCCAAACCAGTTTCATACAATTCATGCAATCGAACTAACGATTGGAAGACATTGCGACGTCGTTGCATTAGTTTTTGATTCTCGTGTACGTGCTGTGCCAATTCCATTTTGAGTTGCGCGTGGTATTCCCGCTTGGTACTCATCGCTGGTGTGGTTGTTATTATTGCGTTTGTGGAACCGTTGGCTTGGAGGTTGTCGCCATCGTCGTCTCGACCATCACCGCTCGTATCGCAACTGTCAGTTTTGGCTCTCTTACCATTTTTGTCATTCCCCCCTTCTGGTCCATCAATATCGTCTTCGCCTTCTTCTTCGTCCTCGACTGCGGCGACGTTGTTCTCGGCGCACAAAAGTAGAGGCGGAACTAACCGTTCCAAAACATTCAAATGGTCTTGGGGTGTTTTTCTCTTTTTGCTGCTGGATATTATTTGGGAAGAAGGGGGTGCATAGGCACGTAATATTGCCAAGCTGTCACCGACGCATCGACCAATGGGGTGGAATTTATTGGTGCTGCTGCTGCTGGTGGTTGTGGTGGCGGCGGTGGATGTTTTCCCGGTGGGGTTCGTTTTGGAGTTGGCCGTGCTCGCGGGAGCAGTAGCAGGGGTGTTGGTTGTGCTCTTCGACGTGGTTTTGGCGACGCCGCTGCTGCCGCCGACGACGATGGGATCGGTGCGCTGCTGCTGAGCTGGTCGCTGTGACTGCGGCAGTACGGACACTGGCGCTGGAGCGGGGGCAGCAGAAGGGGCGGTGGGCGGGTTGCGAACAAGAGGTTGAGGCGTCGACGGCTGTTGCTGTGACATCATGCCAGGCTGATGCTGATGCTGATAATGCGGTACATGAACTGGCAACGGCCTTGCAGCGTAGTAGGGATGATGTTGTTGTCGAACGGCGTCGACTGGGGTTGGGACCGATCGGGGATAATAAGGCCCCTCAGTGCCATCCCGAACAGAAGCAGCGGCAGCAGCAGCATTCATCGCAGCGTTGGGCTGGGGAGGATACGACGACATGCTTTTCGTCCGAATGAGTTGGGAGGGAGAAACGAGAGAGGGCGATGACAAGAAGTGCGGAAGTGACACTCCTTGCGACGCGAAAGACTTTTTTTGGGAGTTGGCGATTCCTCTGGTGCTCTCTCTCGAAACAATTGTCGCTGAAATCGACGCGCGACCAAACCTCCTCTCATCACGACACCGAACCGGCTCCAACATCATTTCCTCTTCACGTTGATACGGTGGTCAACCATGGTTGACCCATGCCCATGCTAACAATCCCTATCGTCATACCTCAATCAAAATTGACTTCTACTTCTAACTGTAATGGATCATGCTATCAGGACGGTGGCGCTGCTGCTGCTGCTGCTGCTGATGTTGATCATTACACAATCTTCCTCCTGGTGTCAAGCCTTCTCATTCGGGACACAACAACATAATATTATAATCTGTCCTATCAATAATCGCCATCAATGCCGTTATCACTGGCAATACAGAAATTATTTTTCATCATATTCGGAGGGAGAAAGGAAGCAATCTTGTATCTGCATGAAGACACCGCTCGAAGGAAACAATAACGATTTCAATAAAAATCGCAATACCGATGGGAGCGTTCTCGGTGCGTCACTACTGTACGCTGGCACTGCCATTGGTGCCGGTGCCATTGCAATGCCCGCCGAGACGGCAGCTGCTGGTTTTGTGCCGTCGACAGTTGGATTAATCCTGTGTTGGATTTTTACGTTTGTTACTTCGATGTTGACACTCGAGGCAAGTTGGCTCGCTACTTCCTCCATCGCGAGTGAGAACCGTACTGGTGTCGTCGATGGCGGCAGCTTCCTATCCATTTCCAAAATGTCACTCGGATTACCAGGAGAAATAATTACTGCATCCTTGTTTTGGTTTCTTTTAACGGCAATTCTCGTGGCATACACTGCCGAGGGTGGTCAATTGATATCTAAATTCATTCAAGAAGCCCTTGTTGCATCCACAGATGAGAATACTGTCATTCCTCCAGCAATTGGATCATTCCTTTTTGCCTCATTTTTTGCCACATTGGCCAATGTTGGAACTGCAAGAGTTGATGCCGTCAATCGAATATTTGTGGCGGGGTTAATTGTTACCTTCGTTTGTCTCGTGGGTGCGTGCTTGCCCTTAGTGCAAGTATCCAATTTACTCTCTCAGTCGGATTGGAGTAAATTATATCCGCCTGTGATTTCTATCGGAATACTATCCTTGGGTGCACAGAATGTTGTGCCGACATTATTGCAATACTTGAAGAACGATCCGATAAAGACACGCCAGGCAATACTCATTGGAAGTTTGGTACCGTTGATTCTGTACTTGACATGGGAGGCTATCTTTCTCGGCAGCGTTGATGTGTCACAGATGGATGAAAGTAATGATGTGGACGTGATGTCAATGCTATTAGGACAGTTTGATGGCAGCGTCAGCACAGTTGTGTCTGATTTGATAGAGGGCTTCTCCTTCTGCGCCGTTGGATCGAGTATGGCAGGTGCGTCCGTATCACTTGTGGACTTTTTTCAAGATGGTGTTGCCATATTATTCAAAGAGCATGATCAGTCATCCAAAAATGAAGAAATGATGTGGGAGGGCGAATCGCGAATAGTGGCCACTGCTCTTGCATTGGGGCCGCCTTGCATACTCGCGTATGCATTCCCAAATATTTTTCTTGTTGCATTAGAAAATGCTGGATTGCTGGGTGGAGTTTCTCTTTATGGAATACTACCAGCCACTTCAATACTGGCCCTAAAATATTATTCCTCATCAGATAATTTGCATGGACATGCAGGCGCTATGCCGGGGAGGTTGGGGGGTGGCGATGTCTCTCGGATTGCGCTTGTTGTGATATCTCTTTCTCTTATCATCCCTGAGATAATTAATTTAATGTGATCTTTTAATTAAGGAAACGATTCTAAGAATAGTGTATTAATCATCTAGCGAGTACCCCCTTTCATGTTTCAACACACAGCCCTGACGAGCAACACTTCCATGCATGGCTCGCATCCAGTGAATGTCCTTGAATGCGCTACAATATAACCACCGAAGTTGAATAGTCCACCAAAGAATAATGCAATTTCGGCAGCTGTGCGCGTGCGAGGCATCCAAGGCAAGTCTACCATTCTCGTCCCCCAATGTACCTCCATCATTATTTGTTCTGGCCAGATGGATGAATCTGACGACAAAATAGACTGGATCACGTCATATTCAAACCCTTCAATATCCATCTTCAAGAGCGTAGGTGGCGCTGGTGCTGTCGCTTCAGTGCGCTGTGTCGCGTGCAATTGCGTGACATCCCAAATCTGTTCATAGGTTAAATAGGGAGGTTGAGAATTGGTCGATCCGAGGCAGTAAGGATAAAATCGAACATCGTCTGACTGCGGCTTATGTATGGGAGTATTGTCCTTTAGCGTGCAGTCAAACGTGTGAGTAACACATCCAGCAAGTTTTTGCATTACTTCGTTCTCAAATCCCCACTGATCGTTGCTCCCGATTGATATGATATTGCAATCGACTGTCTCCATGACTTGTTGTTGTTGTTGTTGTTGATGTTGCTGATGTCGCAGATTTTGTTGTTGTTGCTGTTGCTGCTGCTGTTGTTCATTGTTTATTTTTGTCCGTCGGGAGACGCAGAGATTCTTCTCCTCGTACGTTCCGTTCGAAAAAGTTACTCTACGTGGGCAATCAGGACCCACGGGACCCACTCCAGCGTAGAAACGATCACGTGTTGGGGGCTCAATGACACTTATCCATCGCTTCTCGAACATGGCATCTTTAATAATTTTTGGTCCATACTTTTCCGAAGCTAGCGATCCCGGTAGTGGCTGTCCATATCCACCCCTTTTAACGGCGTTCTTCTTGTAATAGTCGTTCAAATACTCAATGGCATTTCTTTCGGGGCTAGTCGCGCCATTGGGAGTGAATTGCACATTGAGATAGTCCAAAGTAGATTGCATGTTATTGTTCAAATACTTCTCAATAGAGGCGAGATTCCCTCCTCGTTGATGAAATTGAATATTCTTGTCTATGGCCAGGTGAAGTTCTGTGACATTATCGAAGAGATGCAGAGCAGATGAACAAATGCTGACATCCTTTGACGACGACGACGACGACGACGACGACGACGACGAGACTAATGCATATCCTGACTCTGGCGATGTTTCACCAAGTAAGGGTTGCCCACTTATTGTCCAGTAATAGTTAAAAATTCCAGTGTATAGAAGAAAAAGAGTTGAAAAAAGAAGTATGCGGAGTAATAACGAGGCTGGCGATGATGATGTTCTCTGCCATCGCTCTTGCTGTCTCAACGGCGTCGGAGGAAATTGTGGACAGTCCATGGAGCGCGACATAATACTACTCGTCCACTATCAACTGCATTATCGCTACCAACTCTTCGAGCCTCCGCTCGAGTAGACATAATATTAGTAAGCGGCCGGCCTGCATCAGTGTGAGCCGTGATTGTTCAAACACAGTGTCCTTCCCGCCATTTCTTTCCCCACCTTTCCCCACACACACAATATTATTAGATATTGCATTGGAATTCCCATTTTTTCCAATTCGATCAACTTCACTACTAGAGAGAGATAACATGTCCAACAGTCCAATCACCGTCCCCTCCTCAACCCATCACCATCATCATCCCCGTCATGATTCGCTCGTCCGCACTACGCAGACCCTACTCCTGGACTCCCAAATCCGCGATTGGGTCGTCTTGCCACTCCTGGTCATAATGATCGTCGCCGGCCTCCTCCGCGCGCACGTCGGTCGATTGCTGCGCCCGCCGCCCAAGCCCATTTCGCACATCGATGCGCGCGCCAGGAGCATTCTGCTTCGAGCATCGCGATTGCGAGGCGGATCGGGGGGGTACATCTCCAAAAATCATTGGGAGGCAAGGAGATTGGCGTGGAGTAAGCGAGAGGGATCGTCGTCGATGCCGTTGACAACGACTTCGTCGAGTCCGAATAATTCTCACAATACTACTACGGGATGGTTGCGTCGGGAGGCGTCATTGGCCGAGGCGGAGAAGAAGGCGTTGGACGCACTGCAGACGGAGAATGGGGGGAGCAATGCCAGTGATCCGCTCGCTGCGGCGATGCTTCCTGGGATGGATCCAAGCACCATGATGGTGAGTCACGACACGTCGCGCATCATTTTATACTTTTGGATTCATGTATCAAAATCTCAGTTCCAACTTTCACAACTGCTTCGTATGGAAATACAATATACTAGGACGGAATGAAGGGGAACATGGCGGCAATGGTGCAAAATATGGTCATGATGCAGGGAATCTCTCACTTCTTTCGTGGCTTCGTTCTGGTCAAAGTACCATTCCCTCTAACGCGGGGGTTCAAACAAATGTTCCAACGGGGTTTGTTCGACTTGACAACATTGGATACTAGCTACGTTAGCAGTGTCAGTTGGTACTTCTTAGTCATGTTCGGTCTGCGTGCCTTTTTTCGACTGGCCATCGGGGAACCGTTGCAAGAGGAATTAGAGGGCAATGAAATACAAAAGGAATTGGGATTAGATTATGGTGGGGGCGCACCGCCGGGAGGACAATTCGATGCGCCCAAGGTTCTTGTCGCCGAGGCCGATAATCTGGAATTGATGAATGTTCGATCACGTAGATTCAAACTCGATGAGGCAGAGAAGATATTGCTCGGGAAAAGATATCCAAAGAAGAAGAAAGTAGCGAAGAGCAGTGGGGAAGATGTATTATTTGGATTGCCATCTGGGAAGAATAAGGCATTATCAACTTCGTCAACACGAAATAAGAAAAAAGACTAAGCTAATTTTTCATTAATTATTTGTCGATTTATTGTTTATTATCATCTCTGATTGCTCAGTCCTCAGCAATGTTGTGTATGCCCCAAAACTGCATTCATTGTCATCCACCATCTTTCATTGTATGGTGAATCATAAGACTGATAGGAGCTTTCCCCCTATTGTGTTGCATGGCTTTTGGGGGGGCATGAAGAAATTAATAATACACAAGTAAAGGTAGAAAGATCTGGAAGGCCATTGCTGTTGATTACTTGTCAACAGTTTCAGCTGACAGAAAAGAGAAAATAAGTATGGGTTAAGGTTAGTGTTCAGATGTCTCAACCAAGATAATTTGAGGTCTCTGCCTGGTGTTTTGGTTGAAATGGATTGAGACAATTTTGTATTACATCTTTAATAACTCAATTCAAAGCATGATATGCACTCCACAATAGCATGAACACTCAAAAATTAGCCTACATTTTTTTACACATATTGAATGGCTTGTTTCAATCCTGCATTGATGGTAGGTGTCAGTAGATCCACAATGTTCTTTTTGTTCTCAATGATCAATGTTGAGAATCAAGCAAGCTACCTTTGGGGTACCATCGTGTTTGGTCACTTCTTATGAACCCCTAAGACTTCCCACCATGACAGTCATTTATTGCATATACATAGAAATAACGTGGAGAAAGTGATCCATTGTGTTACAATATTATCAAGGTATTTGCTTCATTATATGGTGCACCTCCCTGGTTGGCAAAAATTTCTTGCTTGACCACAAAGATTGCTTTCTGAGCAACATTGGGTCCCTATCTAGGCATACTAAAATTTAAAATTGACCCACGAAAAATAATATCATCAAAATCTAAGCACACCATTATGTTCAGCACACCCAAATTGTTGAACAAGAAAACACAAACGGGGAAGTGATGACAATGAAGCCGCCATTCACCACAGGACAAAATAAATAGTTGACATTTGGCATAACAACATGGAATAAACTTGGCATTGATTACTTCAAAAATGTGCTTCACAAGTGGACAGTACATCATTCTCTGGACGTATTGGAGTAAATGGATCATAGATAAGAGCAAGTTTGAACAGAGAAGCAATTCATTGCATCAGAGAGCAAAAACAAAAAAAATCAAGTTCATTGATGCTAGAACAAAAACATAAGAAATTAAAACAATTCATAATCACTGAGAAGTTGTCTGATGTGTGATGAGGTTTTTTCCCTTTTGCATACCAACAAAATTCACCAGATGGTGGGAACAGTTCTGGGAGGAATGTGAGTCATATACCGTAAAACACGCAGTATAAGCAACACTTCCAGTGGTGTTAGCAGAAAATTCG
>JALLBB010000766.1:0-12033 GCA_036939735.1 Discostella stelligera
TCGTCGGAGGACCCATGACATCGTATGTAGAAATGTACCAGGAGGACCCTCCCTAGTATGAAAAATCGGGCCAGACGGACCAGAGTATCTACCTAAAGAGGTATCTAAAGAGAGAAGAGCCTTCTTCATTCGGTCACTACTTTTCGTTGACGGGGAGGCAACGATAAAAAGAAAACGATCTCCACGATGATGTTCGACTGATCATGTCTCTTTCTGTGAGAGATCTCTCTCTCTGGGTATCGAGTAACAGCCTCAGCAGCGGCAGTGGAGTGGCATCCTCTGGCACTTGAATTGTTCGCAATGCTGCAGATTGCAGATTTGTCAGAAATATAATACGAGCGTATCTAACCGCATGCACGGGAGAAAACAATGCACCTGCATCCAATCCTAGTCAAAGTCGAGGTTGAAGAACCTGCTACCGAGCAACTTGCGCCCGTTCTTCCTATCACAACTTCTTCACCAATTTTGGATCATGTCAAAGTCGAAAGCTCTGTTTTCCGAGCAGTACCGTCCTCTCGGAAGATTGAGGCCGCCCTCCTGGAATACATCAAAGATCTTCAAGATGATGACATCGTCGATGCTACAAATCATGAAATCAACACCCTTCCAACCTACAAACGGAAGAAAAATCCAATCGTTGTCATTACATCCAAGGCAGCTTCAGAGAAGGCAGTTCGTTCCATTCGAGCAGAGCTGTTGCGCGCAAAACTACAGCGTCAACAACGGAATGGAACGAAACATCTTCATCATCTTTTCAAATCGTATCAATTTGTCGGATTCGACATACAGCGTAAAAATGACCAGTGGACTCGTAAGCAGGATCCTGCATTAATGATTATCTCCACCTTTGACACGTCGTACCTATTTCGACTGAAGTACATGGGCATGAGTCCACATGATTGTCCGATGACAAAGTCACTTCAGTGCCTCCTCTCCGATCAAAGCATAATCAAGGTCGGACCTGGAATTCGTAACGAAGTCCGGGAACTGAAACTTGTATATGGCAACGATTGCTGTGGGAATGGTGAATCCTTCCTCGACTTAATTCCATTGGCAAGGAAACGATGGCCTGAGATAAAAAGGTGTGGACTCCGGCATATGACTGCGACGGTGCTGCGTCGCGACCTCACCAGGGCTCAGCAAAACAAGAATTGGGAAGTGAGTAGATTGACCCCGTCAATGAAAGGGTATGCAGCCACAGGTGCATCGATATCCTTGATTTTGCTCGCAGCAATCGTGCTTCAGTTCGACGGTTTCTGTCTCACGATACAGGAATAAGTTGTGATGTTTGGTTTTGCCGATTCTTCTTTTGTAGGCCTGCAGCATCGAGCGTTGTAGATCACTGAATTCAAGACAATTGCATAACAGTAATCTAAGTGCTGACATAGTTACAAAGTGTATTAAATCTACCATCTGACTGCAAAGTGTTCACAAAAAGTGCTGCCACTTAATCTTACGAGAGATAACTAGTAGCAAGCTTGATCATAACCTGAGTGCGTCCATGGGTATTAACAACGCACGAGTATCTTACTGATGAATATTTGCGAGTAACAACATGGGGACTCTTGATTGTGTGCATGACGGAATGATATTTCTTTCCCCCAAAGTCGACGCTAATCCCCATCGCCATAGTTTTCCACGTCCGAAAGGCGTGCAAACTAGGCACAAACTGAAATGTATGTTTTCAGAAGCTTATTCTGCAAGTGAAGAAGTAGTATCTCTAGAGCACAAGGCAACACTTCTAACGATTAGCTGCTTTTGCCTTCTCCACCGCCTCTGTAAGTGCCGCTGTGGCCTTGGACGAAAGTTGATACTCCTCATTCAATTCACCCGCCTTGATGACAGCCTTCTCGACCAAATCTCCCACAACACCCAAGGCAGTCAAGCCCACACCCACCAGATCGTATTCATCATTAATCTCCTTGATCTTTGAGTTGGTACTGGACAGTGCCTTCTCAATCTTTTCAATAGTTTCTGGATTTGCACTCTCGCTACTCTTCACCTTATCAAGGGCATTTTCAAGTTGGACCTTGGCCTTATCCAGGAGTTCGTACTTGGAATCGAGCTTCGAGAAGTAGTTGAAGATCTCGATAGAAGTTTTCGATACAGCCGAAAGGATTTCCCCGACCTCGGCATCGGTTTTCGTGGCGTAGTTGGCAGCAGCGGCAGCGATGGCGCCCAAGACTGGTCCGCCGATGGCAAAGCCGACGACCCCACCTAGAATACCGGCGGTGAATTCGACAGTCTCCTCGTTAATCGGGACAATGGCCGAGGTCTTAGTCTTAGTTGCAGGGGGTGCATCTGCCGGTGGAGCTGGAGGATCGGACATGTACAGTGGAGAGGTAGCACGACGGACAGAGATGGGCGTCGGGGCGAATGCCGAGACTGAGCCAACGACAAGGGCCGAGAGGAGCAGCTTTCCGTACTTCACCATGGTTCGGATTATTGCGGTACTGAACTGTGGGCGAGGAGTACGATACTTTGCTATGGGAAGCGGAGTGGTGGAAAGATCGCCAATGCAACCAGATGCAACCAGCCGCGAGAACAACACGCAATAAACCTCGATGACGACATTTTTTTGGAAGAACGCGGATTCAGGGTTGTTGCCGACGTCATTCCCCGTTTCGCCTGTTTTAATATCTGTTCCTACGTTGACGTATTTACAAAAATAAAAACGCAAAAAAGACACGTGCAAGAGTAAAATGCATCATTCCCGGAGCTTCGGATCTTTGGATCTCGAACCCCATTACTTCAAGCGGAGCCTACCCACAACTATTATTACAACAACAAAATAATATGTGCATGATAATTATGATGGAAAATCGAATGCGGCAGGCACCGGCATGTTCAGGCGATGTAATCGGTAGATCAATTTCATCATATTCAAAGATATTGTTAGCACTAATGCTAATTATTAATTGTCATCAGTTACCAAATAATAAACTATGCTTCGGTATCGTAACCAATCACCAATCGCGGTTAATTACGCTCGTCAAATGCCACACAATATCCATTGAATGATAGTCAAATACTATCAAGATTTAATCACCATCTTCCTCATTCTCTCTCGTTCCACAAACAACAGGATTATCAATATTCCACCCCGTAGGCATATGTCGCGGCTGCACCGTCTCGATAAAGAATTTTCGCCACTCTTTAATAAACAATTCTATTGATGTCTCCTCTCCATTCAAAGATTGTATTACAATATCCGCTCCCGGTATATAATTTGGATTTTTCGTACGATATCTGACATTGACTGCCTTTTGCAATTGAGAGTTGGTTAATGCCACATCCTCCTCTCGATTCAGAATTGAGAATTTCTCGTCTTCGTTCGTGCAAACACTTGTCAAATATGTTCGCACGACCATTTCATATCGTTCCACCTGTTCTTTGGGCATTGTTGTTTTCCATTTCATCAATGCCAATGCACAGCTTCGTACTTGACCTAATTTTGGATCGTCAATGACTGGATCGATTGTATTTTTGTAGTGTGCTGCCCCATTACTTGTATCCACCTTCTCCTTCGTAGTGAATAATTTCATTCGCAATTTGTGTTCCATATCCTTCATCCTTCTCTTTGTAAAATGTTCGCAGTCCAAATGACAATCCGGACATAGTATCACTATATCATGAGACATGTGCGACTTGTATTTGTCGGGCAATAATGTTCGATAAACAAACGGAACAATGTAATGTCGTATATGATAATCAGATTTACCGCACGAGACGCAAATATTGCGCTTGGCACTGCGTAGATAGATCTTTTCCGGGGAGGGAGCGGCTGTGTCAGCCTGTTCATTCGAAGTGATGCTGGGTCGTCGACTTCCGCTGTGTGCGAATAATAATCGGATACATTTTGCATCGTTTCCATAGGAGCGATCCTCGTTGTCGTCGTCGTCGGTGGCAGTGACGGCAGCGGTCATCTTGTCCATCTGTAAATGAGACCATTCTGCAATCCCCTTGTTAATATACCACTTTGCTTTCTTCATTGAAATTGTGCAAAGTAATGTATGTTCCTGATCCATCATGTAAACATTATCATACATGGGTTTCTTCATGGATATCAAAGGTATTTTTGATTTTCGTTGATGTAGTTTGTATATTTCACGTTGGATGTGGGATGGCAGTATGGTAGAATCATTCGTTGCGGTTGTAGATGTTGTGTTATCGTTGTTGTTTTTATTTACCGATCCGTCATCTTCTGTCTCCGAAGGTCGCGTACGGAAATAATGAGTGCTGACAATGATGTAGTATAACGATGCAGCAGCAAGGAGAGTGCCAATGCTGGCCAGTAGCGATTGTGCAGTCGGATTGCTTTTGTTACTGCTGCTAATGCTGCTGCTAGTCGAGCGGATCCAACAGGACATCCTGACCAATTATTTGTTTCCAATACATATTATGTTCGACGGTGTTGTAGATCGTTTCGAGTTTATTTGTTTTTTTTGTTTTCTCTTGTTGTTGTTGGGCGCGGTGCGTTGAAGGCTGGCGGGAAGTCGAAGGCGTCACAGCAGCACCAAACTAAATTAGATCAAAGTACACTCATACTATTTAACGAGCTTTCGGTGTGGACACGTCATCGCGCCCCGCCAGTGAACCGGAGCCGCACAAAATATTCAAAAAAAAAGATCCATCTCATGCCATCCATCACCGACTCGTCGCCGTCACCGACCGCACCCATCACCATCAGGACGACGACGACGAAGAATCTCTTTCTTCGGCGATTGCACTCTCATCGAAATAACAATATCTTCCTTCTAATTCTACCGTTGAATTCACAATTTAATACTCATTCTTATCACCACAATATCAAACAAACATGATTCTTTCAATCGCCGCCCTCCGTCAAACCGCCACAAATTCGTCAGTCGCATCCGCCGCTGCGGGTCCATCCTCTCTTCGACGACAAGCTGCAGTAGCAGCCGCCTCATCATCATCACAGCGAGCCGCCATCTCCACCACCCCCGCCCTGCGACTCGCCGACGTATCCGTCGAACACGGTCGAGGCACGTGGAAGACCTACGGCGACATCGAATCCTACAAACCGGGCAAGTTCCAAATCAAAACCTTCAACAAAATCTCCCCGCACGGATTGAAGCGCTTCCCCGAATCCAAGTACGAGATTCGCGCGGGGGACAGCGCGGCCAACGCCCACGCCATACTATTGCGATCGCACAAGCTGCAGGAGGAGGAGGTGCCCCACACGGTGCGGGCCATCGCCCGCTGCGGCGCCGGGACCAACAACGTCCCCGTGGCGCGAATGACCGAGCTGGGGATACCCGTGTTCAATACTCCCGGTGCGAATGCCAATGCCGTCAAGGAATTGGTCATCGCCGGGATGTTGCTCGGCAGTCGCCGCATCGTGGGGGGGATCAATCACATGGTATCGCTTGGCGAACAGGGATTGGCCAAGGAGCGCGTCGAGAAGGATAAGGCGCTGTTCGGCGGGCGCGAAATCAAGGGGAAGACGCTGGCGGTGATTGGATTGGGACACATTGGTGCGGCCACTGCGCGCGACGCGGAACACTTGGGCATGACCGTGGTGGGTTATGATCCCAGTCTTTCCATTGAAAATGCATTGAAGTTGCCGCGGACTATTCAGCTCTCGGACAGCATTGCCAATGCCGTGCGCGAGGCTGACTACATCTCGATCAACATTCCGTATATTAAGGGAGAGGGGGGCACGCATGGGATTATTGGAAAGGAGGTGGTGAGCAATTTTAAAAGTGGAGCGGTGCTGCTGAATTTTGCTAGAGGGGAATTGGTGGATAGTGAGGCATTGAAGGTTCATTTGGATAGTAATGATGGAAGGTGAGTTTGTTTATATGATGTATATCATCTCCTAACCACATCTTGGTTGTGGTGGTCTTGTGTTGGAGGATTGCTTATATCCTCTGTACTCTTGATTCCATTCTCTCATTTGAACCACTTCTACTTGATCCATCTATCTTGTCCATCAACTGCATTCTTGAACAGATACGTTTCCGATTTCCCCGATGATCTCCTCTGGAATCATCCCAACTCCATCATCCTTCCTCATCTCGGGGCCTCAACCGAAGAGGCCGAAGATGCCGCAGCCTCCATGGCTGCTGAAACCATCCGCGATTACCTCGAGACGGGTCGCATTCGCAATTCGGTGAATTTCCCATCCACGTCACTTCCTGCCCCCCATGATAACTCAATCCGCTTTACCGTCGTTACCAAGAACCGACCGGGAATGCTTGCTCACATTGCTGAGGTATTTGCATCGCAAAACTTGAACATTCTGCAACAGATTAATCAAAGTCGGGGAGATGTGGCCTACAACGTGTTGGATGTGGATATTTCGGGTCATGATAGCATTGTGGACTTTAAGGAGGTCCAGGAGAAGATTACCATGTTGGAGGGTGTGTTGAGCAGTCGTGTGATTTATGGAGTGCCTGGAACTGGGTATGCAAAGAATTTGGATGGTGATTACTTCGTGTAGATGGTGACACTGTCGTGTTGAAAGAAATGATAAGAGAGTGACAGAACCTATCTTTTGTTTGGTTGTGAGAATTATTTTGTGTTTAACAACTAGATACTACTTCGTGATTGCATAAAATAGCTCGAACCTGATAAATCTCAAATTAGGTATTGATCGCATCACGCACGAAAATATCTACTGAACGACAATTCTATCACATAATATATTTTATGGGGGGTTTCTACGTTGGTTGATGGACACCCGCCGATAAAGGTGGTAGTACCGTGCCCGACCCTCACCTTCGATCTCTCTCTGTTCATCATCCACTCATCCCACCACTATCACAACCTACCGCCCCCAATGTCCGCCGCAAGATGTAAGAACTGCGGCAAATGCGGGCTCTGCAGCCCGCGAATGATTCGCGTCCCAAGCGAAGAAGATTCGACCACCATCAGCGATTCGAAAGCCAAACGAGCACAAGAGGTGAGGGAAAAAACAATTTTGGAGAAGTTGGCAAGGGCAATAATGGAACAAAAGATTCGACCAGAAATCATACACGAAGAAATGGTAGCTGCGTTATCACAATGGCTCCGTGATATGCTTATCGGACCAGCACTGCCGCTGAACAAGGAGAAGAAATTCTTCGTTGATATCTTAATGTCGACAGAGTTGATCACGGATGCTGAAATATTTGTAGAGACATTGCCTGGTTGCGACAGAAGCTTGATTCAACGAAATCGTGCCGACGAGACAAAGCGGTATATATATCCCGATCCTAACAGTCCCGTACGAGTGCGGGAGGAAATACTTCGGAATAAGTGTATCATCATGGTGAATCACTTCGCCAAACAGAAAAATGTATCAATGGAAGAATTGATAGAGAAGGCAGTCGATCAGTTTTACAATTTTTATTTGGAAGTTATCACGGAGAAACATCCACCAAGTTACAACTCTTACACCGGAATGATGGCAGTGATGGACACGTCATTTCTCAAGCAGTCAGAAAATTTTGTAATGTATGGGCTGGGATTAATTCCAAGACCACCAGAGGATACGACAACGCTGAGGAATGCGCACCCACCAATTCATACTCTTCTTACGTTTACAATTTTTATGGCATTGTGTGTATGGTCCCTTCCATCCCTACAGTCTATTGATGAGTACGCAACAATTGAAGCATTTACAACATCAATTTTCAAGCAAGGTTTATTGAACTTGTCTCCACTTGTGTTGGGTTGCGTAAGGTTGTCATTCTCCTTTATATGCGTAGTGGTTACAGGAGCAAAAGTGAGGAAGGGTAGTCAATTCAAAATTGTACTCCTGCCTAAATCAAAACTTCGTGGGGGGATTGTTGAGATGAAAGGTTGGAAGACACAAGGCTTTTATACATCGTGGGCTTGGAATTTGCTGGGGTTTTCTTTTTTCATGGGTGGTATCATTCCTATTTTGCTTGTTGAGGGAAGAAGCGACGTTTTACGTGACAACCCATGGATACTTCGAGTCGCTTTGATATCGTTCGAGATTGCTGCACCTTCTGCCTTCTTGACTTCATTCGTTGTGACATATGCCTTGTGGCCCCAGGCATACAAAACACACGGTGCATCTGGTACTGTTGGGTTTAAGGGTTGGATCAACCTATTACAACATGATGGCAACTCTGCGATGGTTTTATTGGAAATAATGGTATTGGGTGGATTGCCTGTTGTATTCAGTCACGCTGCATTTGCACTATTGTTCGCTGGGGCGTATCAAGCATTTCTATGGATCATGGTCAACAGATGGTCACCCAAACATGGTCCTGTATTTCCTTATTTCTTCATGGATACAACATTAGGTACCCATACCACAATGTTTATGTTGGCCTTGCTTGCCACAATTGGTTGTTTCTATGCTCTGTTTGCACTACTTGAAATGGGCATGACTTTGGTTGAACATGGTGACCATGGTGCTATTCCAAATCTTTTTTGTGTCATCTGTGGCTCATATTTCTTAATGAAGATTAAAGATTAATGCATTGGCTTGGTTATTGCACCATTTGTTGTATCAGAGAAAATGAATGCTTCTTTCAGCTTCAGGCTGCCACAATTGCTCCGAATGTTGTTTCTTCTCTTCTCCCTTCCCCCCCTGGCTGTGTGTTCTGCACACTAAGTACTTCTTCACCTACAGTCTGTCCGTCCTTCAGCTGACCCAACTCTGCACTCATAATATTTCTCACTCAAAATTATCAAAAACTGAAATCTGAAAAACACCACCACCACTCACTTTCCACGGCGTCCCGAGCGGCTGCTTGGACATGTCTACACCTTGTTTGAATAGAACCTGCAGAGCCAATGGGGTAAGACGTCTTGCTCGACGTAGTAGGACCGCGTTAAATACCTCCTCTGGCGCGGATGCTCCGCTTCGCAACTTCTTGCGAGCACCACCTTACTTTTCCGTCGCTCCCACCCGTTACTCCGATACAATATTCATTTGCTCATATCTTCGCGGCTTTTCGACGTTTTCGATAATAGATCACGATGTATATGAAGCCAAAGTAATTGTCGACGGAGACGCGGACATTGAAGATGTATTAAATGCCTCATTTAAGCCTTTTAGCGAAAGCGAACATGTAGTGAGCGACATATTAGAAGAGAGTTCAGGAACCAGATCGAATGCTTCTAACCTTGATATAACCTCCTCGCCATCCACGATGGAGAGCTATTCAAAATATCTGAATTCAGATGTCGAGGATAATACAAGCGCAGTTGAAGCATGGGAAGAGAAAGAGCTTCATCACCCACCATTCGTTAAACAGAAGGTCGACAATGAGGAAAACGACCCCTCTAATTCTCATTCTTCGACAGATAATGATGGCGGCCATGTGCAACTTGGCGAATCTACCCTGAGGTCTAAACCCAGCCTCTTTGAATTACTCCAGACGGACATTTTCACAAAGTCGTGGTCAGAGCCTGATAGAGAAGAGTCGAAGCATCATCATAATAAAAATAATATGAGGAGTGAAGTCAAAACTTCTGAAAGACGAAGTGTCAGATTGAATCGTTCCGAAAGTCCGCCTTCTTCCTCACGATCATCTTACTCGTTAAATTATTCGAAAGATAATCCGTCAACTTCATTACGGTATGCCGATGAAATAATCATTCCGAACCATCATCTACAACGACAACTGTCGATCTCTGAAATTGAGTACAATAAATTGCTCGTCCAAACCGATAATCTATTGGAGGCGTTGAGTAGTGATAACTCGTCAACACTTCAGCTAATGGACTTTGACAAGGTCATGAGTCAGTGGTCATGTTTTCACGTAGAATCTGACAATGATAATAATTTGGACCTCTCTCTCAAGAAGAATGCATCTCATCAGTGTATGAGACTACTAAACGCATTGGAACGCAATTATGATTACATATTTGATCGCGCACTAGAGGGTACCGCAGGGGAATCACCGCCGAGGAATCACTTTCACTTGATGCCAAACGCTGCATCGTACAATTTAGCGTTAAATGCGTTGGCAAATTCGGGAAAAAGGCGTCAGCTTGCAACCGAGGCATACTCTTTGTTGCTGCGAATGCTAGATCGCTGCCAATTTTATGTTGACGTCGTTGAAAAGGAAAGACATCGTACGACATGTGTGAAATTACCATCCCCACCCTTCGAGCCTACTTCAATTACCTTCAACTCAACTATTCATGCCATCGCAAAGAGTGGGGCACCTGGTGCAGGTCATTTAGCTGAACAAGTATTTTTCAAGATGGTTGAGTGGAGAAGCAGCTGCGAGGAAAGAAATTCCGTTCATTATGTCGTCGATAATGCATACGATGCCGAGTCAAACATGACGTCTCCGACAGACTCTTACAGTCCGGACAATAGTCCGACTTGTGTCTACCGTGGCGTTGTTCCAAATTCACGAACTCTGGCATGTGTCATTGATGCCTGGGCCAATACCAAGGAAAGTTTTGCCCCGGAGCGTGCCGAGGCAATTCTCCAACTTGCTATAAAAAGAAGGCGCGCGTTCGTAAATTCTTTTATGTCTTCCTCAGATCATGAACAAGAGTCGAGCAATGCATCTGTGGAAAACTTGGATATAGTACCGCAAACTGTCGTTGAAGATCAGCAGTCGCTGCAACCCATTGGCGTACTTCGATCGGATGTAAAATCTTTGACACCACCATTGAAGCCGAATACAGTAGCGTTTAACACGTGCATACACGCGTGGGCTACTAGTGGAAGAGGGCGGGAGGGAGCACTTCGAGCGCAGGAACTGTTTGTCCAATTGGAGTCGCTATCTGAAAGTGGTGAACTAGATCTACCGATCGATCATCCTTGTGGGACAAGCGCTGATGGGTACTCAGAGATTGATACATCATTAAAGCCAAACGTTCGAACATATTCGTTAGTAATGAATGCCTGGGCAAACATGACCAAAACGGAACAAGGATCAGGAGAGGATTCAGCCTCCCATTGCGAGGATATCCTGACGAAGATGGAAGCACGTGGCGGCATCGATGCATCGATACGTCCCAATTTGGTTGCATACGTGACCAGCATTAGTGCATGGGCAAGCACAAAAGGTATACAATATGCAGCTTCCAAGGCAGAGCACATCTTGAATCGAATGATTGATTTATATTACAACGAAGATACGTCTGAGCTCCCACACCTAGACGGAGATGTGGAGAATGCAAGCCATGACGCGCCCTTCAACTCCGTTATAACAGCCTACGCACGGAGCTCTGATCCCAATGCAGCAGAACGCGCATTTGCAGTTCTTGAACGACTAGAAGCATCGCCCATTCAACCATCTGCGACTAGTTACAATGCAGCTATGGATGTTTGTGCCAAACACGGTCAACCCGAAAGAGCGCTTGAAGTATTAGATAAAATGAAAAAGATGTCGATTCAAGCAGATACAACATCCTACGACACAATTCTTAATGCCTTCGCGAGACACGACAAGGCTGGCTCAGCCGAACGAGCCTATGAATATTTATGTCAGCTTGAGCAATCTTCCTCGGAGTCCCAATTTTCACCCTCCGTCTGGAGTTATGCCACTGTTATCAATGCGTTCGCTCGGGCATCTGGCAAGGAATATGGAGGACTTCGTGCGGTGGAGAAGGCAAGAGATATATACAACGAACTGGTGGATAAAATCACAAATGGCCAGATTTGTGGAGGAGAAGACTGCTATGCCGCTTCTTGTTTATTGAATTGTTGTGCAAATATATATGGTACAAGAGCCGAGAAGCGAGCAGCCTTGGTTATCGCCGTGAGTGATTTTTTTCATGTTATATTGAAGTTCTTGATTATTGACTTCTCTTATTCATTGATTCGTATTTTCACAGGTAAATGCATTTGAGGATATGAAACATAGACCCAATCTGCATGGTGCTCCAAATCAATATACATATGGAACAATGATGAAAGTATGCATTAGACTATCCTCAGAAAATGCCGAGAAACACAGGTTGATGGAGAGTCTGTTCATCCAAGCCACTAAATCTGGTAACGTCTCCAAGGTAGTTCTCGATCAGTTCTGTCGGCACACGCCAACTGAGTTTCACATGAAAGTGATTTTGTCGCTGGGAGGTTCC
>JALLBB010000767.1:0-12038 GCA_036939735.1 Discostella stelligera
GTTTTTATTTAATTGCTGTCTCTCTCTCTCTTGCTCTTGCTCTCTTTCTCTCTCTCTCTCTCTCTCTCTCTCTCTCTCTCTTTCTCTTGTATTTCCATCAGTCTCTATTGCTTTAGTTTTAGATTGTTGCATCATTTTATATTTTATTGTTGTGTCGTTTATTAGTTGATTGTTGCATTGTGTTCTGCCTCTCTCACTTGCGCCATCAGCAACTATTCTCTCTCTCTACATCTCTCACTTGCAAGCACATCAGTTTGCAGAATAGTTGATTGTTGTGACAGTGGCTGCATTTCTCTCTCTTCGACCTGCAAAGGCTATTGCAGCGGCGCCTTTTTCTCTCTCTCCTCTTTCTCTCTCTCTCTAAATCTCAAATGGTTGATTGTTTTGGCAGAAGCAGTGTCTCTCTCTCTCCTCTCTCCTCCCAATTCTCAAAATAGTTGATTGTTGTGGGTTGCGGCGGCAGTGGCAGCGGCGTCTCTCTCTCTCTCTCTCTCCAATTCTCAAAATAGTTGATTGTTGTGGCAACATTGGCGACTTCTTCTCTCTCTCTCTCTCTCTCTCTCTCTCTCCAATTCTCAGAATAGTAGATTATTGCTGCGGCATTAGCAACGGTGTCTCTCTCTCCCTCTATGGCAGCGTTGAATGATGGCGACGTCAAACAATGGCGGCAAAGGGCAAAGAACGATGGTGGCATTGAACAATGGTGGTGTCAAATGATGGCAGCATTGAACCACAGCGGCATTGAATGATTGCGCATTGAAAGATGGCGGCATTGAACAATGGTGACATTGTATTGAGGGAAGGGCTTTTGTGTTTATGTTTTTTATGTTCTGTGTAAGATTTTTATAAGTAAAGAGGGGTGAGGGCTCTATCTTAAAAGCAAAACATAAAAAAACATAAATTCTAGCAAATTTTCAGCTACTTTCCACAAATTTTGTCCCCGGATTAGTGTTTTTTTATGATTTTTATGTTGCCTCAGAATTTTGGGATTGCTCCATTACTGTACCTTTGGTATGTACTGACAACTCCGCAATTGGGGGGATTATCCTGGAAATGGCTGGGCTGATTTCCGATTTTTTGCCCAGTGCTGTACCTCAAGATGTACGCTAAAGCATTTGGCAAAAAAATTATTTTCATATCGGTCAATGTTTAGATAAATCCACCCCCAATTGGAGAGGAGCGGAAATCGATGTCACTAGATATTTTTTTTCCTTCAGTAATTTTGGAGAAAATTTTAAATTTCGATTTCATGTTAAGTAATAATCCTCAACTTTGAATATCCATATCTCAGCCAATATCTGTAATTGGGTGATGCTCTAAATGAGAGATACTCTTTCTTTATCAGAGGAGCAACTTTGATATGGGAAGTTTTATTTCCAGGTTTTCAGAGAGTTGGTTGTCAGTACATACCAAATGTACAGTATCTCATTATCTCCCCGATTGAGTACAAACATACAGTAGCGTGTTTTACGTTACTTAACTAGGTACCCCTCCTTCAATAATAACTACTTTACAAAACTCGATATCATTATCATGAAGCCTCGCCACCACCGCCTCGGCCCTAGCAGCGCCACAACCTGCCGACGACATCGGCCATTCCTCACCATCCTCCACGCTGCACGACTGTCTGTTTCTATTGTCGTCATCCTTTTCTCGTATTTGTCAGGCTGTCATGCTCGTCGTGGCGCTCTTGTTCGCGACGGAATGAATTCGAAATCGACATGGGACAATCCCCTCCTCGGACGACAGACCGGCGATATTACCATGGATCCGGACGTGGTGGCCATCACAACACGCTGTTCCAAGTGGATGGTGGATCCGATTACTGTAACTGCCACCTCCCGTGATAGTGAAAGTGCCACTCACAAAATTATCAATGACTCGCTATCCAAAGATTTGTGCACCATGCCCCTGCATGTGATATTCCGTAGCAAAACATTGGCGGGAGGAAAACGGTCCAATTGGATGCGTGCCACGGCTACCTTGGGAGAGAAAGATCCCTTGCTGTTGCATCTATCCAAGACTGTACCACTACGTGCCGTGTGGACATGTTCAAATCCCGATGCCGAAAGTAGCGGTAGCGGCCTTTCCTATGAGGAAATGCGCAATCCTACGTCATTGAAAAACAAGAAAAATAAAGGAGTGGGGAAGAATGTTCTTGAGGATAGTTACGAAGATTGCCTGAAGCGACTGTATGGAAAATACGTGGAGTTGGAAGTTTTATTGCCGAAAACTAAAAAGCAGATGAGGGTGATTGGTAACAACAGAGGAGGTGGACCACCCCCGTCGATAGTGTACCGTGTGCCCATTCAAACGGGTCATGTCAACCCAATGGGAATGGTGTCGAAAAGTCGTGCCACGGTGACATTTTACCCCTATGGTAGAACTTTGGCTTCAACATCATCCTCGAATGCTGCTGCTACGGCGTCGCGGGAAGGGGGAAGAGAAGGAGACTTGGAAATACCATTGGGAGTGACCAATTTTCATTTGCCGTTGGGGGCAGGATTGGTCGATCCTAGTTGGTCCAAGGGAAGAAAGTTGTTTTGGAAGGGTCGGTCGGTGGGTATAATTTGATATAATGAACCGGTTGACGTTTGTTCTTTCCAAGGTGGTTTCCCAACACCAATTACTCGGAGAGGCATTCAATTACCGAAAAAGGCGATTACTTGACGTTTCATTTATGCTAAAGTACGTGATTACATGACAGTATATCGAAGTCCAAAATCTTTGATGGAATTAATTGATGTGCAGAGCAGATCAAGTTTTTACATTCATTTTCTTTCTGCATGCTGTTTATCTCGTTCATCGTAATGCACCGCACTCCACTTCAACACACCAATCATTCTCTAAACATTGCACACGCTTCAGGGGCATTTATTCTCAAGCTAATTGACCATGAATTCCGGTTCAATCTCCACCTGCGATCCCCCAGTCATGCTGTTGACTTGTGCTTGACACTTATTCTGCAAGCGGAGGATGTCACTGGAAGTCACAGTATTCGTGCACCACCTCGATGTCTGGACAGGAATCTGTCCCTGACAGTAACCAGTGGCAACCTGACGGCACGTCCTCTTAAAGTTGTTAGTTCTAAAGGTAGCTCCAACCAAGCAACCAAATTGAGTTACTATGATCTGGGCAGCAGCTTCACCCAAGTCCAAGCACTCCTGAGGGTTGTCATGTAGGCACTGCTGTTCAAACTGCTGTACCGTCGTATCAACACCCGCGCGAGCGCACTCATTGAACGCGTTGGTCCTCCAGTTGGAACTGTTGGGAGGGAACATTTCATTTTTCATTCGGTCAGCGCTCTGTTGAAAGGTCCAGATGTTGTCGCAGCTCGATCCGTTGTCTCTCCAGAGCCTCCTAGTTGCCTGGATACCAGCATTGGTCCCTTCGGCACACGACGCCTCAACTTCGACAAGTACCTCGTCATTCTATTAGAATGAAAGAAGAGATGTACAGGTTGGATGAGATGAGAAAGTGCGAATGCTACGACTACGACAGGGGACACGATAAAATGCTTACGAGCTCGCAACGGCAAAATTGCTTGACTTACTCTAACAGATCCACGGAGAACTAAAGGATTTTCCCAAGCGTACACGCTTGAGGCGACAAGGATGGTGAACAATGTCAAAAGTTGCATTGTTTTGATAATGATGTTGCCCGAGGTGGTTAAAGGTTTATGACATTTACAGAAGCTGTTTGCGGTCCAATTCTTCGTCTTTATGTCCAAACTCTCTGTGTCGCGCATGATATCAACGATCAAAACGTGAGAAGATTCAGAGAAGAGAGTGGAAGTGGGATCGGATTGGGGGGGCCGGGAGGAGCGCTCTTCTTGTCAGAAGGGACTCCCTCGCTCTCCCTACATGGGATTAGGTAGATAGTACTTTACTTTATGATCCACGTGCAGAATCTGAAAAATTTGATCCACAACAAGGCATCTACCTAGAGGTAGCCCAAAATCTTGAGCCCCTCATTCTCTACCCATTAATAACCAACAGCCTGCCCTTAAAATATTCTGATTCATATTTGTCAGAAAAATAATATGCTATGAATATTGAGTACCATATGGTAGAGTAGGCTAGTTGATGCTGCTTCATCTCTCAGCATACATCAAACTCAAATGCTGCATGTTCTATGTGTTCTTGTTCTTACATGCAATACCATTGAATTATTCTCATCCTTGCTTCACTCATCTTGTTTTACTACATAATTGTTGGCAACCTCTCTTACTCATGATGATAATATTGACAACAATAATTTGATGTTGTAGCAGTATCCATATTTCATTTTTACTATTTCATAGTTTGTGCAGTGTAAACAGTACCATCATGCAATGATAGCAAGCTAGATTTAGGATTTTTTGATAGTGGTGGTATGCCATATGTGAACTTTCACATGTATGAATAACAATATAAGGTTGGATTTATCCATAATGCATTTATTTGTGATACATAACATATGTTCTTCTGATGTAAGTGACTGTGCCAATAGTTTTGTTTCATTGCCAAAATTAGCACCAATCTAACCAAAACAGTTGTCAGGCTTGAAGATGTTTTTGAAACTCCAACACTCTATCAAGTGGGTGCCAGTAAAATTACTTACATTTTTCTTTCTACTTTCTTAGTCTACCCACACATTGATGATCCTATCATGGTACAATTAAATTACTTCTACATACTCCATGCATGGGTCTGCGGTCTGCGGGTAGATTTTTGGCAGGAGTTCATCACTAAAAAATTGCTAGTTATTTTGCTAAAATCATGACAAAAATGCCAACTGAAAATACTAAACATTAAGGCATAGTTGCATCAATCACTGAGCTTGAATTGTCAAATCAATATATTTGAATGGTACTATAATTATTGTTGTTATTCTACATTTTTACTTCCTAATAATCCTCTCATTAATGTCAAAGAAAAATGCACTTGCATTGCAATGATCATTTGATGCTTTCTGTATCATCCTTGTCATATTGCCATCTTCCTCTCATTGATGCTGTTTCCATCATCCTTTTCTCACTTGCCATTGTCCTTTGCCATATTTTTGTTTGTTGCATCAGTTAACCCTCGTAATCTACCTCAATACTCCTTGCTTGAAGCAATGATTTCCTCTCATGCACTGTTGTATAACCCTCATTTCTTATTCATTAAAATTCTCACTCCCCTAACAATATATATTGCCACCTAAGGGATTGAGAGAAGTAGGGATGAAATTGGGGTGAAAGAAACAACAAAATGAAGTAAACATGTGATCATTCTAAACTTCACAAGTGTTGCTCTCCTTTTTTCAGCTCATGTTACCTTGACCACACTAGTAACATTATTGAGTGGCAAAAATAATAATTTTGATCATGTACAACAACTTATGCACAATCTGTGTGAAACAAATACAGCAATTGGCACGGAATAGCCATTCATAGTCATGCAATGAAGATAAAACACAATTGTTCTTAGTTGCAGCATATTGCATGGATGAATCTTAACATATCTAACCACAATAAATATCCCACTTGTCCTTACCTTTTGAATGCACTATCACTGTTGTCATACAATGTCAGGGGGCAGAGATAATGCCATTTGTGTGAGTCATTGTTCCAATGACTTTTCATTGTATTTGATGTAGTCTCTTTCTACGTTATAGATTGTTGTACAAATGGTGGAGTTAGATAGATTATGGTTCCACATAGATTTGAGGGATCCACATGGCCACCCAGGCAATATGAAAATGGCTTCCCAAGATCGAAACATTCAGGAAGAAAAATTTCTACCCTGCTATAGAATTTGAGCTCATAATCCAAATTCACTCAGCAATAGAACAATACAAGCTAATTTAAATATGAATTTTGGGGTTTTGGTAGGTGGGATGAGCAATAACAAGACAAGAAAGCAGTGTGAAGTTTTCCTTCCCAGTGACAGTAAGTGGTATACTATGCTGACTCCAGCACAGCCACCTACATAGAGTGGCATTTTGGGAGGCTTTGTATCCGGTAAGGTCATTATTGCTACATTAAGATGTCTTTTTCTGTTCTCAAATTAATTAATCTAAGTAAAGATTTATCCCTACTTGCATACCTTACTAAAACTCTCTCAAGAGTCTTTAATCTCCTCACGCCTGAGTACAATGTCCCAACACCCTCCCTACTCAGGTGCTAGTATCAAAGCTTTCCATTACTCATTGTCGTTGTCAGAAGCAAATGCTTTTGCAACCTTCCTAAACACAGGCAAATCTAAGTTCTTTGGTGCTTCATTCTTGTTTGAGGGAGTCCATCTGATGAAGATCCCATCTTCCCTGAGCTTGTGTATGAACATCTGCTTTGCACCAAAATTATGCATAAGTCCACCAACGATCCTGCTATTTGAATAATTTAGCAATAACCATCAGAATTAACATCATCATGATTGTTGCAGTATTAGTGACTGGAGAGTGAATGCTTCATCCATCAAAGTAGAGACCATCCACTTGCTTGAATCTGTTCACATTCAGCCGCCCATGTAGCTTTCCTTGTCTTTTTGCTCTGGCTGGTAGATTTCATTGGTTCGTGACAACAAAGACCTTATTCTTTCCATTCTTGCAAGGTTGTTATTTACCCAAGTTTTACCCGGGTTTACCCAGTTATTCTTTTTTTACTCCCAATGGCAGGGCAAAAGTCTCCATGGTAAAACTCGTTGTACAAAGTTGTACAGGACTCTGCATAAGAATGAAGAGATTGCAGTCAAGTGTCATCCACTATCCACTGCAGCTGCCCATGTGGCTGCCAAGTCAAACAGTCCATTTTACCTTGCACGACAATCAACTTTGCTTCATCCCAGTACCATTTGCAATGCATCAGTGGCAGCAACGCAATGAGTATTAGGCTTGAACTGTTTAAGTACACTCAAAACTATGCTTAAAGAAGCTTTCTATTGAAAGAATTGTATATTTGTCAATTTTACCCCAATAGTAAAGTTTAACTGCTTTACCCTGGCTGAAAGGTGTGTGGGTAAGCCTTTTACCTAGTAAGAAAGGTACATAAGAGAAATTACTCAGTTTTATCCAGGATTACCTGATTTAGGCTCAGGAAAAGTAAAGAAAAAGTTGGATTAAAAACTACCTAGCATTCTTTTGTGTTTGTTGTTGATTTCCACATTCCAGGAATCTCCATTATGTCCCTTCTGCTTCCTTGTACTTCATTGTTAATTTTTTGTATTATTTAACCCACCATCAAACCCACCACCAAGCACTGCTCCATAATTAGCATACTCATTAAACCATGGATGATTTGCAAATGTCTCATTAAGCTTGTCATCATCACAGATGTCACGCAGTGCATCATACTAGGTGCTCACCACACCAAAGCTCAAGGTTACTGTCTTGTCCATCTCTGGCTTGTACAGTGTCTTCTTCTTTTTCTTGCTACCCTACATTCTTGTGACAGGAATGAATGGTCCTTTGGCTTCTGACTCTGACTCTGATTATGAAGAAACTAACTAGCTATTGTTGTTATAACTGTTCTCAACACCCTTCCTTTCTTTGGTATTGGTGTCTTTATCTGTGAATGCTTTGGGCTTGAATGTGTCATTTTGGTCCTCTAAATACATGATTGATTCAAGTTTATCATTTTTGGTGGGTGGCTTCTCAAAACACATTTGTTGCCACCAGACCACATCTCATGTCTCATGTACATTTTTTTCAGAGGTTCCTTTCATGGCTATTGGCATATCCATTAAACCATAGTTATCAACTTTGTTCAGTTTTTTGAGCTTGACTGTCCCAGCTTCATAATTTTGGAAGGGGGTACACAAAGTGCTTGATGTGCAATTTCACCGCACTGTTGATCTCCACTGCCTGCAACCAATCCTACATGGTCACCATCATTGCTGCTGCCTGAAATAATACCCATCTAAATTTCCTTGGGATGTTGGCATCATTCATTACTGCTCTTGTCTGGTGTGCAATGGTTGCAAATTTTTGCTCTGCAAGTGAGTTCTGCTGTGGCGTTGCCCATGCTGTCTATGATTTTATTTATTGTTCAAGTGTTTTTTTCACCTGCATTGTACATACGTAGTTTCTTCACAGGCTTCCCTCTTGTCACTTGCTACTGCAACCTTTTGTGTTGTTATAGAATGCCAATATTTAAAGAAGATTTGTGTATTTGTCAATAGTCATGTTCCATCATCTTCATATGTTAGTACCCGTCTTCAAAAAAACACTGTAAGTCAATGGAGCAGCCCTGCCTATTGATTGGCAAAAAAAATCAGTTGGCCCTTGCCTATCCATAAAAGGGCTCCTTTACTTTTCCTTCAAATATTTGGCCTTTTCTTGATCTTGTGGCTCAATCACCAAAATGCCAAAGCATTTGGCATAATGTCTGTACTACTATTATCTTCACTTGCTTGTGCACCAGAGTTGCTGCCACTGCTTTTTTCTTTTTCATGTGCATGATCTAGCCTGTGTGGATTGCTCCCTTCTTGGTCTCAATAATGATGTCAAATCACACCTTGTCATAATTGCTCATTGCCACATTGCATGATAATGCCATGTTGTCCTTTATCACCATCCTCTGCAGCTGGTATACAATTTTTTGTCACAATGCATCACTAGAATATCTATCTCTTTAGTAGATGCAACTGGAACTCTGTGCATACCTTTAGTTGCTGAAACTCCATCCCGCATATTCCATCCACCCAATGTAGGACCAGTACTGTGCCTGGAGGCATCAGTATCATCAATCCATACATTTGGAGATTTTAATAGTTCCATATTGGGGGCTTGTTGCTCCCTCCCAGCCAAAACTCTACTGATTCTGTTGTCACAGTAGCTGTAGATTGGGGTCACCTAGGTTAAGACACCATCCACCATTGAGTCATGTCCTTTCCGGTTGTCCCAGGGTAGGCTGCCACCCACCAATGAATACAATCCATGCTGGTTCTTCTGACAGTGCTGGTACCTCCATTAGCCTGTCTTTGAAGCCTGTGGGTGCGCTTGATTGCTGCTCTGTTCTTCCATTCTTGTAGCATCTCATCCACATAATTCACTGTGTTGCTCAATTCTGGCAGTTTACCTATGCTGGATTTGTTCATCTTATGGAGAAATCAGACCTAGAAATAGGTCAGACCTATTTGCATAGGGTAGGTAAGCTATTTTTAATTTGACATAACCTATAGGCCAGTTTCCTGACAATGCTTTCACCCTATCATAGGTCAAGGCCAGTGATTTTCTATTTTGCCTATGATTTTTAACCTATGACCTATGAAAACCTATGCTAGGTTGACCTATTGCATTACCACAGTTTAAGGGTGTAATTAAGCTAGTATACTACTATGTTTAAAGACAATATGCAGCCCTTGGCTACTGCACAAAAAATAACTTTGTATTAGTTGCAAACTATGTAGTTTTGATGGTGGCGGGAAATAGGTACACACTCGTACTAGTAATATGATTACAATATTATTATAGTGCCATGCAAATTTGCATAGTATATAATCACATAGATGATAGTTGCATTTTGTGTTTAGTATCAATTACATATATAAAATAGGTGATGGTGGCAGTGGCAATGTTAACTTATGGTGGAGGTAGCGGCAGCAGCAGCAGCAGTGGCTGAAATTTAACAACAGTGGTGGCAGCAGAGATGGCGGCGGCGGCGGTGGTGGTAGTAATTTAGTGATGGCCATGGCAATATTATTTTGTGTGAGGACAAAGGACAGTTATAGTAGGAGGTGCCAGGTGGAAGTGGACAGTAAGTGATGGCGGCAGTGGAGGTGGTGGCAAATATTATTGTAGTTTTGCTGTCTGCGCCTTTTTTGCTGGGATATTTTGGCAGGATCTTTGGGGGTGATGGACAGACCTCCAGGATTGCCCTAAAAAGTCAAAATAGGTTGGACTTAAAATAACGTAATCACCATATGTTATTTTGTAGGCAAATTGCATTTTGGCCTATGGTGGCCCAAATCTAGGGCAGCATAAACTGCCTAAAATGGTATGTTAGCCATGTTTAACCAAACCTACGTCAACCTATATAGGTTGATTTATTTTGACCTATTCATAGGTTGACCTATTTCTAGATCTGGGAGAAATGTCCAAGCTGAGACATGTGTCCATTTTTTCACACACATTGAGCTCATCCTCTAGGTCCATGTGTAACAGAGGGTCAATTGCACTTAATAGCACTTCTCTTGTTGCTGTTCTTCTTCCTCATAACCTTAGCTCACTCTGGTATTTTTTATTTTTCAGGATGCTTCTTCCAGTGGTTGCACTTCTTTCTAGAATTCACTAACACTGCTGCCTTGAATATCCTTGCCACCATTCTTTATCTTCAGGTATTTTTTTGCCTTATGACTGGCTTTGTGAAACTTGTTGCATTTTCCCTTAAAGGTGATGAGTGATGTTTCCTCTTGTGGTCATTTGCTTTCTTGTTTTGCAAATTGCCAAGTCACTTGCATATTATTTTTGCAGAGCTCTTAGGATGTGGCACTTCTTCCTTTGAAAGTCCAGTACACGAGATCTTTAGAACAGATCACCAGAGCATACTTCTTTCACCCAATCATCAGGACAAGTGCTTGGCACTTCTCCTCCATGACATTCTTGTTGAACCTGCATTCCACAGTCATAATGTCATTCAGGATGCTCATTGGGTCATCTTTCTTTGATCATGATCTTGCTAAGAGCAATCTCCATTTGCGCCTCAGATGTTATGCCACTTGGTTGATAGTGCTTCATCATTGCTTCCCAATCCTTCAATACCTTTCCATTTTGATAATTTGTTGGGTTGCAGCAAAGCTCCACCAAAATTGTTCCCATGCATGAATTAGGGCTCTCATTGCCAATTCTATCAAGTCTGACACATAAAACTGCCTTTTCTTAACAGTAACATTGTTGTCCAGTACCATTTTCTTGAACACTGGTAATTCTGAATCAAAATCTCTCCTGCACAAAAGTTCTGAACTTCATCATTGCCATGTTTGAAGAACTTACCCTCCTACACCCTTGAATACTGGAGGCTTGAGGGAGATGATTCCTGTCATTGTTCCATTTCAAGTTGTTTTTTTGTGAACTTGGTTCCGCTTGATAATCTCTCTTAGTTTGAAATTGTTTTTTTCTTTCTTATTTTTTCTTTCTTCTTTCTTGACTCTTACTAAAGCCCCTTTGGAGTATCTGGTTAGTCTTTGTACCTGAGTATGTTGGGAGGCTTTGTATCCGGTAAGGATGTCATTTCTAGATTTAGATGTCTTTCTCTGTTCTCTGATCTCAAATTAAGATTTACTGCTCCTTGCAAACCTTACAAAAACTCTCATGTAAGTCTTCAAACCTCCTTGTACAAGAGTACATGGTTCCAACATGGCACATGTCATTTTTAGTAGTATCATCTGTAGTGGTATTCCTGCATCAAAATCTCAAAGCTGCCTCACTGTGGCTGTCTTGCTTCAGTCATGCAAATTTTCTGTTTACATTATAGTAACTTGTATTAATAAGAAATCTCAGTATATGTGTGCTGATTTTAATATAAGGGAGCCGCGTTCAAATACCATCACTTTCGCGAATTGAGTTTTAGTTTAGCAGATTGCAAAATCGGGGTGTCCACGTACCCTCACCGATCCGAGTCCCGTTCTCGAATACCATCACTTACTTTATATAATTGTTCCAATACCCTCACCAAAAAATAAAAAATCCCACATACCCTCATTTTTTCATTTCATATTTTGATACACCTTCACTTCTTGTCATTAAATTTCTGTGTACCATCACTTTTTGTTTTTAAGTGCCGATGTACCCCCCGTTGTCACGATGAATTCTATTCTTTGTGAAAAGTTCTCAATTACCATCACTTATGTTGAACTTTTTTGTCGCACTGGTATAAGAATAAACACAAAGTGACTAGATTTCCTCTGTTTTTTTCGTCCATGTACCCCACGTTTTGATGTAAGCGCGCAGACCTCAATCATCTCCATTTTTTTAATTTCCATCGATGTGCAGTAGTACCTCAAGATGAAGGAATAATGAAGCTCTTCCTCTTTGAATTAAGCTACAAAAATTTACCACCTTATAGATAATTCTAAACG
>JALLBB010000768.1:0-12027 GCA_036939735.1 Discostella stelligera
GGAAGTGAATGAAAGTCATCAGAACAATGCAATCATTATGGTTCCTTCACTCTCCACAGCCACAGCAAACATAATTAGCTACACATCATGATGAGAAACAGACTTTCGGCCATGCACACACTGCCTGCCGGCCCCGCCCATCCAAGCGTTGTGCCTGATTTCCCGCCAAAACGAGGAGGTGCGCAAGGAGCGGGAAAATCCCCGTTGGAACTCCTACGTACCCGGAGAAAATCCACAACTCCTGCCGACCCGACGGCAATGATAGTAGTACACTCCGAAACAAACACAACATAACGTCAATAATTTGGACTCTCTCTCCAACAAACATCCGACACCAAGAAATTGTTTTGCACCCTCATCGTTTCACACGAACGATTGCGCTACACCATGTAACTTGTCTTCCTTTCTTCCTCTTCAAAAAATCCGACATACTCTCAAAAATTCAAAAGATGGAGATGGTAAACACAAACCGCAATAATTTGACAACAAGTATGAAACAGTGAAACCATAGTACTAGGCAGTTAATAGGTCCCCTTTCACTCTTCCACTCACAATCACAATCACCCCAATACATCCACATCCACAGCACAATAGGGTTTACTGAGCAATGATACCATCGTCGAACATGAATAAATTTGCTATCTTATCGGCTCTATTGCTGACTGGGGCACTGAATTGCGTTCATGCTCGTAATCTCCGTCGAGTCAGCAATAGCAACAGCGTCTCCTCTTCAACCATTGACAATCGCGTCAACCAAGAGAATAGGCTCGAGAGTGCTCTAGCACTTCCAAGTTTTGAGGTCGTCGGCGCACCTGTACAGCATGAGTCGTTCACTCCCCAGGATAGAAATGTACATCGATCGACAATGCAACGAGAGAGAGTAGAGTTTGAGATTGGACAGGAGGACGCCGAGCCAAACGATTATCACAGTACTGACGAATCATTGGTTTCAGTTGTAAGTGAACTATTTCCGTTGTAATATTGAACACATCGCTCAATCGTTTTCCTGAAGATGTATCACTGTATCCGTAGAAAAATAATGCACGGCCCAAAGTCTTACATGCTTTGTATCCTTTTTTCATTAGGCGGAACCGTACACTGAAGAAAATGACGATCCTGGCCAACAGCAACACCAACGTCTGGAGCAATCCTGTGCATCCGACGAAATGTTATGGCAATTCAAAATCAATACCGATAGTTCTGGATCCGCATCGTCCTGGAAACTCGAGCGACTCACCGACAGTGGTGGTGGGCACGTGAAAATCAAGTCTGGTCCACAGGGCGGCTTCAAATATAGCGCCAACACCACCTACAGATCTTCGGCGTGTCTGTCGGGCATGAACATGTATCGAATCACTATCCTCAATATGGGAAAAGGCTCGTACACATACTCCGTGGGAGGAGTAACGGAATACTCTTCCACCTTGATCAAGACCTTGATGGATGATGATGTGGCCGTACGAGATTTTTACGTTGGTCTGCCCGCTCCGGGACCACTCTCGGGACGATCGACGGCATGCAGTGACGGTGAACAGCAATTCGGTATCCGTATCAAGACGGACAATTACGGTGCCGAGAACTCATGGGAGCTTCGAAGTCTCGCCACGGGAAAAGTCGTGAAATCTGCCGCCGCGGGAACGTATGCCGACGGCGCGAGCCGGACCGACACTGTCGACGTTTGTGTGCCCTACGGAACGTATCAATTTACATTGAATGACGGTTTGGGCGATGGCATATGCTGTGAGCACGGAATCGGAAGATACATGCTGTACCTGGATGACGAGCTCATGGTGAATGGATCCGACTTTACGTACGGGAAGAAGGTGCAGCAAACTATTATCGTGGGGTACGACGAAACTCATCTGGCAAATCAAATGAGTATTCGTGAAATTCAATACTTGAATGGCCATAACTGGCGAAGGAAGCTGTACCAAGAGCAATTCGGTTCCACATACGTACCCCTCAAGTATGACCTATCCCTTGCCAAGGATGCACAGTATTGGGCGAACCAATTGCTTGCAGATTGTGATACCCAAGGAGTCCATCATGAGCCAGCACAGGATCAAGGCGAAAATCTTGCCAAGAATGTGGGATTTGACTATGAATCTGGCCAGCTTTACCCCGTGGAAAACATTTGTCGACGATGGTTCGAGCGCGAGGAGAATTGGCCGTTTCCTAAGAATGCTCACTTCACTCAGGGATTATGGAGATCGTCCCGTTATTTGGGTTGTGCAGAAAGCACCAAGTTGATGGAGGACGGACGGACTTGCAGGATTCAGGTCTGCCGATTTACTCGAGCTGGCAATTGTAATATGGGTCACTACGACGCACACGTGGGCGATAATTGGAAGATTCCCATGTTGGACGACGATGATAAGTGTGGGCAAGCATGTCCACCAAACGGATGTCATTGAATGACAATTCGTCTGAATTCGAGTGAGGCATCGATGAAATACTAGATAGGATAGAGCAATTATGTGTAACATTGCACTAGTGTAACATACACTAGTTAAAGAAAATTAAACTTGCTTGGTTACTGAAGTTATAATCACTACAATTCAATATGTATCACCCATCACTCTATTATTTGCCCAATGCACCCTAATTTATAATACTGTTGCACCCAACTTCCTTTGATCTAGCACGCACTCAGATCTAAAACTCGAGGGCAGCGTGCAACATTTTCATTCCACCTCGCAAGGCTTTTTGTCTCCAGCTCAACCTTTGTGGGTTAAATGCCCAAGTCAGGAAATGACCATAATAATATGACCGCCCTTCATCTCCGGAAGAGTGATACGCCATGTTTTCCAATATCAACGCAACAATCACGCCGATGCTAGGTCGAGTCCCAAATTCTTGCGTTATGCTGTTGCAGAGTGGCGGTGGACATAGGATAGAATCATTCACGAAGCCTTGCGTTTGCTCATATCCTGCACTCACAGAAGCAGAATCACTGGATAGCCCGTATCCCATGCCTTGTTGATTGAGGAGGGATGTGAATTTTGTCATCCATGAATTGAATAGTGATGGACACGAAGAATTGTTCTCTACTGTAGTCACTGCCATCCCGTCTCTAGTTAAAATACTGTATTCTCCATATTTTCCCAGACCCGTGTGGACATCAATCCACAATGCTCGATCCCCATTCTCGCATGTCGAAGAGGAGTCCGGCGAAGACGCATCAGAAGAAGATGAAGAAAAACGATATCCCCCAAAGTCTTGTATTGCATGCTGTACAGCCAGAACCGAATTTTCCCACGAATCGTTGTTATGTGCACCTCCACCATACGATAACCCCGATGGTTTATGATATTGTGCCGAGACGATGCCACGTTTTGCACCGGTATAACCCAATGCACAGATTGCAACAAACGCCGACTTTAATGTTCGCAACACTAGTTTCTGCTCAAGCAACAAGGAGATGAGCATGTCTATATTTGATATTAATGGTGGCAATTGGACCGTGATGTCGGATACGCCATCTTGCTGGCCTTGGCACTGTTGCGAATTGAGATTTTTTCCTTCCGCCTCATCATGACGAGTCAAGTCGGTAACATCACCCTCATACCCCCCAATCCGCGCTGCGTCCGTCCACGAGAATGATTGTCCATCATTATTTACATTACACGTTTGAAAGGGATTCAGCATATTATCCATATCCACATACCGATACGTGTTTGGGTGACGTGATCGGACTTCCTTCCACGCCGCCCTGGAAAGGACATTGCGATTAAGATCAACATTATTTTCATTCGTCCTGCGATGATGTCGCATGCCGTAGGGATTGACGGAGTGTATGAGTAGGATCTTTCGTACTTTGTCACCGCTCTTCAGTGTCAGTGTAGATGATGAGGTCGATTTCGATTGTAGATTTATACTCTGCATTAATAGTAATTCGTGTAGAAACCGATTTTGAATTGCAGATCCCAGATACCCCTCGATGCCATGCACGCCACTACTGTGAATGATATTGATATTGTCACTACTTCTTGTATTTTCATCAATAATCTCAGTGTCGATGCCCATATCATCACCTCCATTATTATAAACCCTGGATGAGACCATTATTGTAATGAGTATCGCATCAACGGTATTAGTTCCAGGTGTTATTGTTTGTGGCGTGAACAAATCAAACTCCTTTGCTGCTTTGGTTATGTCACCCCTGTCTATTTTTTGGCGATCTTCGTGGTTGGTGGTATGATGTTGTGGCCCAAAGATATCGTATGAAATACTCCGAACATCAATGATTTGATGCTTATTGCCGCCAGCGTCCGTTTCTCTTTCTAGAAGAATTTGTGCCTTGAGTCGATTGCCCAACGCTACAAACTTCTCTCGTGCTTCGGCATACGAAGTGCTCCAATAGCAATTCTCATCGACTGCAACATGATGTGGCCCTGATGAGAATCGCGAAGAGGATAATCCGTGGTCTTCATTGAAGATGGGACAATGGTAGATTGGCTTCGGAGCATCGAGAATATAAATGATGAGAAATGTGCGACACAGTGCGAGGACGACCAATGCGCGGATAAGAATGCTGCGGCCACGGAGATGGTGAGCAGGCGATACATCATGTGATAGAGGATCTCGGTGAGGGATTGTGTGGCGAAGCGACATTGTCGTCTCTGACGTGCCCATGGTCTCTTCTGCCTTCTGTTGTTGTACGTCGTAGTACTTTCTACACTACTTTTGCTGTGTTGTGTGTTGGGCACCCTTGACACAACTGCTGTAGTAGGTCGTAGTGTGGTCCCTGACTAAAACAAAGGTTATGTTGTGGAGCAGTCAATAGTCCCAGTGGGTGACTACTGGAGAGAGAGAGAGAGTTGAAGACGATCTTCTACAACATGGTGCAGCAAAAACGATGCAACATCATGGTACCTCTAAAATTAGTAAAAATCCCTGTTAATATTTCATGCCAATCAACATCGGGTTGTGGTTGTGGGATAAAATCACACAGAGCGACGTCTCATGCCCTTTATTCACCAACTCGTCCAAAACCGCATTCTTCAATTTCATCCCTGTATAACTTTTCTCCCCCACTCCTTGTGTTGCATTGCATATTCAGTTCCAAACTAATTATGTAATGGAACCAATTCGTAGGTAAATACAATACATCACCGGGTTGCATTACGATTTCATTCACCTGGGCCTGCTTAAACGTAGGATAATTCTCCAAGTCGGGATCGGACCAATCCACGGCCGAGTGACGTGCACTGGGGTGACCTCTCGGCAATAGATTCATGTTCAAACATTGCTTAGGATGAGCCAAGATGTATCGACGCTGTCCAGCCAGTAATGTGATTGCATTTCTGGATAAGTCGAAATGATTTTCGGCAATCACACCCTTCATGCCGAAACGACAATGTATACCCATCTGATGTTTGGGCTCAATAATATAAAACGGGCGATCTTCTCCAGTACGAGGTTGGAAAAACGGTAACTCGTCGTATAACCATTCGGAGGAACCTCTATCGCAGCTCCCACTCACACCATTTTTGTCCATGTTTCCGCACCCGATCAGTCGAAAGTACCAATGAGGATTGTCGGGTCCCAGTTGATCATCGGTAACGTTGGCACGTTCCAACCACTCCAGGTACGTCATTCGCAACATTTCCGTCGGCGGTTGCCATTTTTCCATGGCTTGTTCGTGTGCTTCCTCTCTGGCCTCCTGCAAGAGTTTCCCTAACCGATTGACCTCATTCTTTGCCTCATTATCTTCGTCGTCATCGTACTCCCTCGCACGCTCTTGTGCCTTCTTCATCTTTTCTTTTAATTCGTTGAACTTCTCTTGGGCATGCTTCGCGGCATTCAGTGCCTCTTGATCTCCACGTCCAAATCCAGCATGGACATCCTCCCCATGCTCCTTCTGCTCCTGCAGTGCCTTTCGAGCCCTTTGACGTTCTGCGTTGCTCCGTCTATCAACCCAAAACATGAAATGATTGTTGGGCGAGTACTCGGCCCGACGACGAATGTCCTCTTCTCCCATGAGCAGTTTTTCCATATAACCCGGATGGTTCCACCTCTCAGCGGCTCGGGCCACTGACGGATCATTGCGCATGACGAAGGGGACCTCGGCACGTCGGTAATTCTCGGCCTTGGCCAAGTCTGTGCGATGATCGAAATTGCAAATACCCTGGAAGATGGAATGATGTGGTGCGGCATCATCGGGAGGCCAGTTGTCCAATACGTCGAGAACGGGCCAATGAATGGGATATCCCTCCGGAGGATGCTCGGGACAATTGTGTATGTCATAGTCAGTTTGTGCTTCTGGAGATTGTTGATAATTCCCTTGCCGTCTTCGCTCCTGTTCAACAAATTGTAATGATCGTTCGTCGTCTTTGGGTAAGATGCGAGTGTCGTATTCTCGTCGTAACTCGGAGTACCATTTCGCCTTGTTTCCGACTTTTTCCATCGCCTCGGGTATGACGTACTTCTTATGGGTTGTCCCACGTAGTTTGCTAAGCAGATTCCCCCCAATATTATCGCTGTTGTATTCGATATCTTTGGGTTGGAACTTTTCATGAGCAGGTCCATGGGCAATTGCGTTTGCGTCATCGTTCCCCACAACCTTGCCGTGACGAAGTACAAGCCGAAATGTCGTGAAGCCAACGAACGAAAATAGCCCAAATGAAAACAGGGCGAGTCGAAGAAGAAGACGAGCATCGCCCTTGTTCCATCCTTTCCATATTGAACTGCCTCTTGGATACTTGCTGCTCTTGCGCTTGACGCGCTGGAGTTTCCTGACGGCACCGCTGCCTCCATCGTTGACAGCCGCAGACGACGCGAGTAGTCGTCGCTCCTTGGCTAGTCGTCGTTCGAGACGACGCTCTTCCCGCGACGAGGCATTGTTTTCGCCGCCACTGCCATTGCTGATATTATTGGGAAGCGTAGTAGTGGTGGTGGTGGTGGTGTCGGTGTTGGAGTGCGGTCGTCGTTGCTGCATGATAAAATATTATTATTTTGAGGTGAGGGCGAGTGAGTTGATATTATGGATAATTTGTAATTTGCGATGAGAATTCCACCTTGACACAAGATTTAAGCGATATTCTCCACACGAACACGCAGGGAAATGTCGCCAATATTTGTCGATTTGAATTTTTAGCCTCTATGCAGGGGGCTCGGATTTTTGTTTTTTTGTTTTTTGTCAACGGCTCCTTTCCACTTTCTCTCCTTTCTCCAGTGGACCAACCGATGTTCCATGCCATCAATGGTCTCTTGGTTGGACAATCAAAATAGTGGACTGATGAATTATTATGTAGTTCATATTATTGAACAAGGATAGTATGTAATGAACGTTCAAACTATATGACCATGACAGACCAATCTATGATTCTGTGGTCCTTCATTCCGTAATCGATACGCTTGGAACAACATTGCTGCTGCCATTAATACTAGTGCGCCATAAACCACGAGCAAAATAATTTCCCAAATAAAAGGCAACACGTGCGAAGTGTTCATATCAGGTATTTCCAGATCCTTGCCACATGGCAATATTCTTGTCTGCGATATCGAGGGAAATTCATCCGTGTCTACTACCGACTGCCCACATGCATTTCGCAATACGGAAAACATGGCGTTGCCGTTCAAAGCGACGTTGTCCATGGCAAATATTGATATGGCATTAAATTCGCCATTGTATACCAAGGTAACCATTTGTTTATTTACCTCTGATCGTCGATTGTCATCAAGTAAATTCGAAGCCGCGCGTGTAATCCCTATTTGAACTGACGCGGCATCGACTTGCCAAAAGCCCTGTATCGGCGGGTGGACCCAATACGTAAAAGCCGTTGGTTGCCTCGTTGTTGGCGCTTGCGGTGACGTAAGACTTTAGGCCATTGAGTTTGGATATTCCTGATCCTTCGGTATCGGTGCAATGCACGTAGGATGATTGCGATTGTTGAGTAGCATGTGAATGGCAAGTCACAAGCTGGTCTTTGGCCCAATTGGCTTTACCACAGAAAGATGCTATTATTGAACCGTGAGAGAGAGAGAGAGGAATCAGGGCACGTTGGTCAATTTGCAGTAGATTGTTTTGCAGAGCTTTGGGCACAACTCGCTTACCATACATATCATGCCTATCCACGGCAAGCAAATATCCCTTCGTCTCGCTCCCGCCTGATGGCGCAGTGGATAGATCGGCCAATGTCATCGTCTCGCCCACTGTCAGTCCGGACAACTTGCTGCACGGATGGTACGGAACTCCGTGTTTCTTATAAACTTCCTTCAGTTTGACAATACTGTAATAATAATCATAATATCGATTTTGCACATCATCGGTATCATCATTCTCGATATTAGCATCGTCATTATCTTTCCGTACGGCAACCAGTGATGACAATCCATCGTATCCCGCCTCGTGGACCAATTCGGAATGAAAAATCAGTACCAACTCATTCGGATTATTCTGACACCACCTCTTCGCATCTTTAAGCAATCCACTCAAAGTAACCGAAGATAATGGTACATCGAGTAACGATCCATGATGAAACCCAATGGTGCCATTGGTGTATATCTTGGGACGTAGATCTAATGCCCTGGCACCGTCGTTGAGTTGCGTGTACACCGATCCTGATTGCGTCTTGCCGTAGAGGGAAAGAAGTCGTGTTCTTGCAATGGAATTCCATCTCGATGATGATGACGATGACGACGAAGCGATGTTATCGCTGGAGTAATTATCATACTTGTCGGGATTGTTCATGTTGTCAACATTATCGAATTCGTTGCCGCCGCCAGAAAGGGTGCCATCCTGATTGTTCACATTATTTGCTTTGTTGTTCTGTGCATGACTATTAAGGTATCCGGTAGCAGCATCGTGTGCCATAACGAAGGATGCAGCAGTAATGCTCAATTCCGGGTTGAGATTGGGTGCGTAACAGTCGGAGAATTGAAATTGTCTTTTGACAGAAGCCCTGTTATTGCACGGTGATCGATGATATCCAGATGTGAATGTGACTCGAAATGATACCATTCCAATAAGAAGAAATTGGAGAATGAGAATGTGAGTCGTCATCGTCATCATCACGGAGAAGAAGGAATATGAAGAGGGTGCTACTGCCACTGTATTTGTCAAGGATGGAAAATTGAAGACGGCATGATCATCAATTATCGGTTTCGCGATTTTGGCCGTGGCCGTGGCTGCAGCTTCTTTATGCAGTGACAAGTATTGGGCAGTAGTGCATCCATTTTGACCTCTAATATTTTCGCATTCGCTAGATGCAATTGGATGAGGATAACGGACGTAATAATCTGTGTTTGACTACTACAGAGTAATTATTGTCCAACAGAGATCGACTACCTATCACTAGAGAGAGAGCTATCAATCATGGAGGTAACGACGGCACAATCTACATGCGGTGATAGTAGGATCAAAACACAAAAAACAGATCAAAACCGTTGCCGCCCGCGCGAGCGAGCGTCCGCCCTCGCTCTTCGTGTTGGCGACAACCACAGAGATACGATACACCAAAATAGGTAGTGTACCACTCAATTACCTATTTCGGCGAACGCCGATGTTGTTGTTGTCGACAATGACCAATTTGTCCCTCCAGAACATATTCTACTACTTTCTCTTGTTCTCCTTCACGCATCATGCCTTTCTCGAATCGATATCAGCATCGGCCGCCTCCCCCTCTTTCCAATTCCAGCTCCCGACGGATGAGCACGGCGATTACGACGGATCAGATATCATTGCGGTGAGTGAGTTTTTTCATTACTGCAGAAATAGTGCATTTTACCCAACTAAGCCTCCAAGTATCATTGTCTCTTTCTCTCTTTATCCCTACATCATGTCGCTATTTACTTTTAGTGGATTCGATCCCATCCCGACGGAATAATTCATCCATCGCTACGAATTGGTCGAGAAATTCCGGGCGATTCCACGTCCCTGCTTGGACTGTTCGTCAAGTCCGACGATAAGCCCATCGAGAAGGGTGAGATCATTGCACAAATTCCCTGGGATCAGTTGAGTATATATATACAGAACTAAAATGTTATTTTGGCATCTTGGGACTCGCAACCACAACAACATTGTATTGTCGAAAGCAAAAATATCGATCAATGCACTCACCACCACTACCATGCACCTTTCACTTTCGTTCGTGTGAATCGCACTTTAGCATGATCCATCCCGGCAACAAATACGCAAAATACAGGTACTTTAGCTGTCGATCCATTTACACTCTTGCCAAGGAATTGCAATTGGGCGAAAAAAGTACGAGAGCACCCTATGTTCGATACCTCTTGTCCCAACCACGTGGGACAATGCCGGGAGAATGGACGAGGGCAGGTCAGGCTTTCTTGGCCAACGTTTTGGGACACGGTGAACTTCCCCCCTACGAGGATACGTGGAGGACGCAGTTTGCAACCGAGTGGATTGAGGGGTGTTCAGGAAGCGACAATATTGACGAACATGGTTCGAAAGACAATGATGACGAGGACGCCCGGTTCGAACGCGCTGCGTTTTGGCTGGCCTCGTCGAGAGATGAGGATACGCTCATGATTCCAGTGTACGATATGGCGAATCACTCCAACGATCCAGAAAAATTAAACACGCTCTCCCACAAGCCGGAGACAGCGGGAGGAATCTTTCGTTTTGTCGCCTCCAAGACAATTCCACCGGGAGGACAGATCTACAATTCGTACAATAGGTGCAATCAATGCAGTAATGTCCCGGAGTCGGACTGCGAGACATTTAGCTTCTATCGAACACCGGACCTTTTTGTGCACTTTGGATTCGTTGAAGACTATCCTCGGAATTGGGAATTTGATCCCGCACACAGTAATGAGGACAGTAGTGACGATGATACTGAATTTGAATTTTGTCTCCAGAAAAATCCAGAATCTGGTGAATTGGATGCCTACTGGGATGACGATTATGCTCCTGATGCACAAGATAAAAAGTGGTTGAGGAAACAACTGATTCGATTACAAAGTTTGTCCAATCAAAAGCTCACTTTGGAAGATCAATTGGTTAAAAAGCTGGACGATAGTGATAATTCAAATACTAGTGATAGAATGACTCGATGGGAATGGGAATCCATATGGAGATATCACCAAGCATTGATTGATGCAATAAACGCAGCAATTCCTTCAGTATCATCGGTTGAAGATAGTAATGGAGGCGAACTTTGACTTTCAACATGATAAATCTTATCACTAATTAATAAGTCATCATCTGAAATCATTCTCTCCAGCTCATGCATGGGGCACAAATGCAATATGGACCTGCCCCATCCTTATGGTACGTAGGATTAGGGACTTGTAATGGTTTTTAATTGAGATGGCGGTGACGGATGGGCAGAGAGCACAGGCTGGCCTCGTGGACTTGGAAACTATCTAGATACACACATCATGTGCACTTGGCATCAACTCCTTGGTGATTGGAAAGCAAAAAGTATCTTTTGCACGGCTTAGCAAACCTGAGTTCTGGGTTGCACATGTGTATTTCATGCTCCATGATAATCTAATGACGACATAAGGCCATAGACAGTTAAACACTAATCTTGACAAATAAGGGGACATTAATGCCCATAACTATGGCCATGAACCCAACTACCACTAACACCTAGATTGCACCTATGACACGCAAGTCACAGCATACTATTCTCAGTTTATCAGACCCAAGATAACAACAACCATAGCACCATGGCTAGAATCGACAAGAAGAAGGGCCTTGATGCAGCTGCCACCAAAGGCAAGGCGGCCGGGGTGACCAGGGACTCAGATGATAATGGCAAGTCTATCTGAAACAACAGCAGTTAGAGTAAGGAGGATGACTCATTGAGCTCAAGCAATAAATGAGCTTGAGGGCGTGGCAGCTGACACCACACCAGTGGGCCCACACAAGCTTGGCTTTGCCTGTTGGTACAACAATGCCACTTGTTGGAACGCTCCCCAATGGCTACACACAAAGCGTTCCATTGCCCCAACTACAGACAGACAGTTATCGCTCAAGCCAGGACACAAGTATCCTGACACAGAGCCACCCATCTGTCTCAGCCGAGCCACATCAGAGTGCACGACTGCACAGCG
>JALLBB010000769.1:0-12011 GCA_036939735.1 Discostella stelligera
ACCCGATACATGAAAACTCATTTTTGATTTCCTTGGGTATTTGGAGATTTTTCCCAAAAAAATAACTTGGGCAGTCCTTGGCAATTATGTGTACAGAAGTTTTTCTCTTTAGCAAGAGGCTACTTCTGGTCTGATTCTTGTGCTGCCCAAAGTACTTCTTACAATGACTGGGGAGAAAAGGATTTTGGGGGGGTGTCACTTGTGGATGCTCTACCAGTTTAACCCAAATTTTGAAATGTCACAGTTTTTCTACGTGCTTGCACATATAGGTGTACTATTCCAAAAATCTTGTGTTTGTTCCACTACTCAGGCACCAATTTTGGAATATTGCAACCATGGTGTCCACTTGCTCTTAGTAGTCTGACAGTGCAGACAAGTTAGGAAATCATCCACCGTGGTCCTCATCTGCACATTATCAGCAACCTGCCAGGCCACTGGTCTGGTTTAAAATCATCATGGGAAGGTGCTGTGGTCCATTGAACACAATACACTTAATTGTCACACATAAAAAAATGCAGAAAATGATTCATTGTCTTGGTAATTACGATTAATTAATTTTTGTTCAATTAGTTTTCATCAATTGTTTCTTCCATCACTGACTCCTTAATTGTCACAAGCGTGCGCTGGCTCCAAGCAGCAGCCGATTTGCTCCACTCTTCTTTTGTCAACTTTGATGCTGTATGGAGCAAATGTTTCTTTCTTTTCTTCTCCAAGCATCCAAGAGCAGTGTCTCCTACGTCGAGATCCTTTCTTGATGCCTCCTGTAGTGTGCATTCATCATTGTTCATCCACTTCTCAAATTGCGGAGGACAGTCCCCATTGATGCATATGGCTGCCCATTGTTTCTCCTTCTCGGCCTTACTCATGCTCGATAATTTTTTGATTTTGTACCATGACAACACTGCATTGAGTCCCCCACAGAATATACTTTACCATCACAACCCTTTGATTCTATCACTAGTTTGTTCTTCTTTTATGCATCCATAAGTTTTAGATGACACAATTTTTCAGCACTCAATCTCATCTTCTTCTTCTCTCATAAATTGAGTTCTGCACCAATTAGGATATCATCCAATATTAATTGCATTCCACCCATTGCACTGAATTTCTTCCTGTGTGTTGTCGCCTTTGCTAATAGAAGTCGCTGCTTAGTAGGATGCTCCTCCATGATTATTTTTTTGCATTCAGTTTGTGTTATTTCCCCTTTCAGTGCATTTCCATCATATCCATGTGTGTTGAGTGTATGTATTGCCAAATCATTCCCATTCAGGATCAGCTGCAAGAGTTCATCATATTCATCATCTCCATCCCCAATACACTTCCTCACTTTCTTGTCATTTAGGCACACTTTTGTAAATGGTGCAGCACCGACTTTTTCCCACATGCAATGACATGCGTCTATTGAAAAGCCAACTTGAAATGCTGACTCGTCGATCCTCAAATTTGTTTCTGGAGTAACACCAAAAATAGTAAGATCTACCATCCATGGTGGCAGCGACATTGTTTTATTTTGATTCACTTGCTCTTCAACAATACAGTGTAAATTTCTTGCATAGGTTCCCTTAAAAGACCCGTAGTTTAGGTCTGTCTCCTGGGATACAGCCACTAAAAAGTACAAATGAAACCCCTGCCCTGGGTTTGGTCCCTGTAATAAATTAAAAGACTAATACTGGATAATGATCACCTCTGTAGATTTTAATTACCTTAAAACAGAGTTAAGACATTGCCAAAAACAAAACATGATTAGAGTTGGCGGAACGTGTTCTGGGCATGATTACAAAGGGTTTTTTACTGAGCTGGAACTGTTCAAATCTTCACCTCAAGGAGTTATTGAACGATGACAATGACCAGACAGCAACAAGTGGCGAGGAGGACTGGATAATATAAGATAATGAATGTAGATTTTCAGTAATTTAGTGTCGTATTCTATTAAATTCGATTAATAATTAAAGTAATTGTCACTATTCTCCACTAGTATTATTAATTACTATTTAAGCCTCATTACCATGTCCTCTCTCTAGGACAACAACAACAAAAATTCAAAATTCACGGCTTTTTCAGGTCTGAAACTCGTGTAGGTAGAGATATTATCTCTACACACCGTAAAATGGATACTTAAGTGTGTGCCAAATAAATTTGGTGCAATTTGGAGGTGTTTCATGAATTTTGGACAGGACCCCCACTAAACAATGCGGCCAATGGTTGCCAATGACCATGGCAGTAAGCCATAATATTTTCATTAACATCAGCCAAAACTAAAACTAAGCGCGATATCATGGTGACTCGTGCTTCAAGCGTCGTCGTCGTCGTTGTCGTCGTCATCCGTCATGTTGGCATGTTGCTGTTGTTGGGGGTGGCATCGCACCTCTCCTTTCGTGCTGGGCAGATGACGGCGACCACAGCGTCGTTTTGTCAATTATTCCCATCATGGCAACACCAACAACAACAGCCGTCACTCTCGTCGTCGACAACATCATGGATTCATTGTAATAATCGAACTAGTAGAGATTCGTCATCATCTTCAGCGCCACCACAGCATCAGCAGCAGCTGCTGCCACCAATGGATACTGCTGCAAGAAGAGCTTCCGCCTCCTCCTCTTCAACAACAATTCCTCCTAATCAACAACAACAACAACAACAACCAAGACCATCACTTCCATCGGGATATCATCTCTTTGTTGACATTCAAAATGTTCATTCCAATTATTTCACATCGTGCGAATCTTCCCTTCCCAAAGCTCTTCTCGAACTAATACTGTCGTTTGATGATACTGCACAACAACATCAACCTCAGGGGCATCCTCCTTCTTCTGCGGGGAAGAAGAAGGAGGATGGGGCAGAGATTACATCTACAACAACAACAGAGACTGGACAAAATACTACTACTAGCAATGATGACAATCATGGTGGTCATTGGAAACATCATCATGACGATGATGACGATTTGTCATCATCATCATCGTCATCATCATTGCTATCGTATCATTGCCATCGTCATCATCGTGGTGATCAGTCATCATCATCATCATCATCATCCATTCCTACAAACGAAGTTGTTGTAATGACAAATGCTGACGATGATGATACTACTACGACTAGTAATGAGAGAGATGTAGGCAAAGACACTGGTAATATCATGGAGCCTGAATGTAGTGGAGGCAACTATGGTGGTGGTAGACTTACATGCGTTGCACTCCTATCCGGGGGGGGGCATGTGGCAGTGCACGCCACCTCCTTTCCCGGGCCAGGAACAACAACATCAACACGAACAAAAATGAGGACGACAAAACCAACATCACCAATCGTTGTCGGCACTAACAACAACAACAACAACGATGATGATGATGATGATGATGATGATGACGATAGAAAAGATGATGGTAATATTATTGGTGGAGCATTATTCCTAGATTGGTTCCTACCATGCAATGATAACAACCGTCAAAATAAGAATGACAGCAACAATCATCACTGTGCGGACGATGTACTAATTCGAATGCTACCCGCAATAAAACGTCTTTTTGCTCGTCCAGCTACTAGCACAATGGCTAGTATGACTAATACTCCAGCTACTGCTACTGCTACTATTACTACTACCGCCAATTCAACCCAAAGGCCAATCATTATGGCCTGGGGTCACAAGCTACGTGGATTTCGATCGGATTTCATCCCGCCACCTTCCACTTCTACATCTCATGGTCCTGCTAATATTTATCCCCAATACCAAAGAGATAAGAATCCATACGATCAAGAATTAGGTCAAGATACAGTCCAACGTCGAGACTTTACCATCAAACTTCCACTGGTATCCTATACAACCAAATTTCAACGTGTCGACATTTATGAATTACAACATGATACTTTGGGTACGGTATATAACAGTTTGGGTAGGCTGACGACTCCTTCTTCACTCGGCACTGATCCGAGATTGGCGCCATCTCAACAGCAGCAACAACAGCAACTATCCACGGACGAGGATGACAACGATCATGAAAAAAGCAAAAACATTGTTACACTGCCTCCACCACCCGATCGAGTATTCTTCATTGATGGTGTATTACAAAGTTCATTGTATGGAGAGGCGGTGTATCATGAGGCATTGGTCCATCCGGCCTTGCTTGCCCATCCACATCCCCGGAGAGTCGCCATCATGTGAGTTGCATTGCTTCGACCCTGTGTGGTTGTTGTTGTTGTTGCTGTTTTTGTTGTCGTCGTCGTCTCTATCTACGAATGCAGTTTCATAATGTTATCCGACGATCGGGTCTCAAATAATGTTATTTCCAACCTCCGTAATTGGTGCGTATATACATGCATAACTCTCGCATTCATAAAGTGGTGGTGGAGAAGGTGCAACACTGCGTGAGGTATTGAAACACAAAACAGTCGAAGAGGCGGTCATGATCGAACTGGACGAGGAATTGGCAAATCTATCGAGGAGGTATGTACCCGAATGGTCCGATTGCTCGGATATTCCATCAGCGAGTGATGACGTTGACGACGAGATGTTGTCTTGCTTTGACCATCCTCGAACAACGATGCATTATGAAGATGCCTTTGCTTTTTTTCTCGATGAGTTCGGCCACGACGATGTCGACAATGACGAAGATACTGACGATGATCGCGATGGAGAAGAGAATGTCACTCTCGATACGACGCACAACACTGATCTTCTAGATGATGGCGAACCAGAATCCTTGTTTGATGTGATTATCATGGACGCCTTAGATCCAGACGATTTTGGAGACTTTGTGGACAAGTTGTACAATGAGTGAGTACAAGATGATTACATGGTTTTGTCAATGACTCTCTATTCCTAACTTGCCGTGTATCTCTGTATCATCCATCATCCAACACATGGTAGCACCGATTTCATTCGATCACTATACGACGGACTAACAGTGAATGGCGTGGTACGTCTCCATTGATGGCCGTCGTTTTCAGCCAACTATCAAATTCTCTCAATTGCTTTGATTCATTGTTGTCATGCTCTCTCAAGTAGATTGTCGTGCAAGTTGGTGAACTACCCTCTCACGCGGACCCTCCCGATGAATTGAGCACTTTTTACAACCGTGCTCACATGATGGTGAAATTGAAAGAGGTGGGGTTTCAGACTATACAAACGTATGCCGAAGGACATTGTCATTTCTTTTCGCCATGGCAATTTATTGTCGCCTTCAAAAGCGTCCACACTAGTAGTGCCAATTGGTTTCGAGGCGAGGCCGAAGTGGAATTGAAGTTACATCAACGCTTGCATCGTACAACATCTGGCAAACCCATACTGCAGTATTTTGATGGGTGCGTAATGAAGCACTACCAACGTCCACCCAAAGTAGTCACAGCTAACAATTGCCGTAGTTCCGAAGAAGGAAGCGAACAGAAGTGCAGTGCGCTTAAGAAGTCAACAGCGCTAAAACTTCCCGCGCGAGTACTAGCATGGGATGGTTTGGTTTCTCCGTTCGACTTTCGTACCGGTGAGGATGATGCCATCGGAAAAGGACAGCAACAGCAACTTGGGATCCTATTCCAACAACTGACCAGTGCATTTCATTCGCACGTATGATCCACGCGTGCTCCTACTATATCTATCCACTGACGAGTCCATCATCTTGGGGACAATTAGTTTGTGGCCACGACGAAAATAAACCTGTTGTGTATGTTCGTTGGTAGAATAATTTACATTCTCAGACTTGTTCACGGAAATAATCATACTCTACTAAAAATCTAAAACCTCTACTTTCTAATAATATGCAGTATACAGATACAGACGCTGGTGATTTTTACATTCCAAGACCGAGAATGCGGAAGTGTGAAATCAACCAGGGCGGTGCAGTATAGAGTGTACTACCTATGCATGAAAGAGATTTGCAGTTCGCGTCGTCGTCTTGTTCTCGGTCTTTCCAGCCTTGGCGGTAGTCGGCATGGCAGACTCCGTCGGGGCCGGGCTGGGCCCCTCGATTGCTTTGCTGCCCTTGGATTCCGTCTTCTTCTTCTCTTTCTTGACAGATTTGGCGGCGGTTGGGCTGAAAGAATCCGTCGGGACCGGAGTAGTGGGAATGTTCGTTGGCAAGGGGGATGACGACGGAGCCGAGCTGAGTGTGGGCTGGTTCGTTGGCTTGCTGGTCTTGCTGGTCTTCGTCGACTTCACACGTCGTTGCCCCGTTCCCAACATACCATCTGGTGATGCCTCGTGTGCATGGGAGGTGCACGCGAGAGATAGCCACAGTAGTACCGCGGATGATTGAGCTCTCATGATAATCTTTAGTTGTCGTAGCAGGGAGCAGGGAGGCAAGTGATCGATGTGCGATGCGATCCTTTGAATGCGTAATAGATCCTTTTTGTTTATTATGACAACAAGATGACTGGAAATAATGCGTGATCACACTCCCTCTCTGTAGAGAGAGAGAGAGCATGATGATGAGATAGCTCCATCTACTTTCACACGAACAAAACAGCCTTCAACCTTGGGGCGGGCTTCTTTGTGGAAATTGAAATGCACGTTGTGCCGATGAGGATCGCAGCACCGCACATCAATCTGGAGTTCACACATCCATCCAAAATAATAATGGAAACCAGAACTACTACGTAGGAATCAATTAACGCGAGAGAGGCCCTTTTTGCTTTTTTGGCAGCAATCTTGCATAATTTGGCGGGAATAAGCAAGAAAACGATCCTGACCTCAAGACTGGAATCACTAATCACACAAATGTAGGGAGAGGTCAGGGCCGGCTGCGTGCAGCTGCGTGCCTCAAGCAAGCACTGTTCATCTGGTAGATATCTTACACCACTGCAGACCACTGCGCTATGTGCATGCCCGCTCTACATCATTCGCTCCCTTCGCTCGCCGGTGGGGGGATGACAACGAGAACGTGGGGCGTGGGGCTGCGTGGGGGCACAATGAAGACTTCTGCAGTACGAGTACCTATGATGTGCTATGAACTGCTGGTGATGGATGGGGGTGGCGATGGCGCCGTCACGCACAAACAATCTCGCATGATAGTGTGTGGAGATAGTGCGTATCTCTCTCTCTAGAGAGAGAGGAGAGATTAGATTCACTTCATCCAATCATCGTGGGCTCGTATTTTCGCAATTTTGCCGCGTTTTCTGATCGCAGGGACACTCCTCAAGACTCAAGATTCGAAGAGATTGGTTGACATCCCTCCTGTGATCGAGTTAGAGTCAGAGAAAAATTAATAACAAGAGTGCGACGATAATAAAGGCTCCCGCCACCCGCCAAAGTCGAACAAAATCTGCAAGGCAAAAGATATCATGGGAGTCGCGATGGTGATGAAACAAGGAAAAGATTCAAGGAGGAAATCCTATTCATCTCCAAGTCCAATCTCTCTTCCAGACTTGGGTACTCATGTTGTGTCTACTGGGACAGGGAGATGCGGAGAGGCACCAAAACACCAAACGATTCATGCTGAAAGATCTTCCGGCCACACATCACAGATCTCAGCTCATTCACTCATTCATTCATCATAATTCCACAGCGCTCGTCTCTCCATCGGATTATTACCAACCTGGACTTCCATCATGACGGTCACTTGGATTACCGCAGCAGCCAGCCTGCTGCTTCCCCTCCTGCAAGTAGCAGTGGTAGTAGTGACGGGTCAAAACACGTACCCCGTCGGAGGGAACTTCACCGACTGTGCCCTCGCCGACTACTACTCTCTCTTCGGATCCACCCCCGTCGTCGACGTGGAGCGCAGCGCCATGCGCGAACTCGTCAGTACCACGCACAGAAACATCCTGCCCTACACCTCCGACGAACCGGACGTTTGGGATGCGCTCATCGCCGTGGATGGGTACGACGACGCCGGTGGCACCAGGCTCATCCGACGCATTTATTCGGGAGTGAATGTGACGGTGCCTGCATTCCCCTACGATCAGGGTTCCTGCCAGTATTGGAATCGAGAGCATTTGTAAGTTGTTGTTGAGAGGACGCTTGCTGAGTAGAAGCGATGATGATTTGATGATGACGCGAAAAACGCTCATGTTAGGTAACTTTCGCTTTCATTCATTTACACATACACAGGTGGCCAAAATCCCTCGGCGTCGGGGATGGCGGGGCGGACTACACCGACATTCATCACTTGCGTCCGGAGGACTGCAAGGCCAATGCCGCTCGTGGCAACCTTTACTTTGCTCAGTGTGGCATTGGTGCCGCAGCCGCAACGTGCATCTCTCCAGGCCATGCGAATGCCGCCAGCGATACCACGAGGGATTCGGTGGCGTTCGGCCCCCCGGCGCATAGGAGGGGTGACATTGCCCGAGCGATGTTTTACATGGAGCTGCGATATGATGGAGACGAACCAGGAACAGTTGACTTGGTCCTTTCTGACTGTCCCAAGAGCGTTCCGAATACGTGAGTTCATTTTGAATTCTGTATTCGCATTACATGGCTATGCCTTGATCGACTCGAAACGATTGATCGAACACGCGTTGATCGTCAACTGATATTTTCTACTTTCGTCATATCCTCCTTTTGAACAGTATTGGATACTTGTCGCAGTTGTTGAAGTGGAACTCGGAGGACCCCCCTGATGCTGAAGAGATTGAACGGAATGGGAAAGTATGTTCTGGTGAGTGTTTGCTTCGCGTGCGATTGTATCCTGTCATGAAGGTATTCGCTCATCATCTCCTTCGTCTGTTTAGACTGGCAGGGAAATCGAAATCCGTTTGTTGACTACCCTCAACTTGCAGCCAAGTACTTTGGATTACCCCGCCTTCCTCTTGGCGACGGTCTCGGTTACGACTGCACTTCGGGCTTGACCACTCTTCCACCCCAAACGAGCGCGCCGACAATCGCTCCTCCGACGGTAACTTTCATCAGTCAAGTCCAAGGATCTACTGGTACAAGCCCAATGATCAACACAACAGTAACTGTTGAAGCAATTGTGGTCGGTGACTTTCAATACGGCGATGCTGACAATGCTCGCAATATGGGCGGTTTCTTCCTCCAAGAAGAAGCAGCCGACTCTGATTCCAATGCTGCAACCTCAGAAGGAATATTCATATATGAAGGTTCAAGTAACACCACTAATGATGTCAAGCTCGGCGATTTGGTCCGAGTGACTGGACTTGTTGGCCAATACCAAGGACAAAACCAAATCACGGCTAGGACTTTTTCCATTGTATCTTCTGGTAACCCACTCCCCCCACAAGCTGCAATCACTTTTCCAAAGTCTATCGCTGAGCTTCGTGCTTACGAAGGCATGCATGTGACCGTCAGTGACACCCTGACCATTACTGACATGTACAATTTGGCTCGATACGGCGAGATAAAGCTCTTTGCCAAGGATCGCACGTACTCTTACACCCAAGTGAATGCACCTGGGAACGCGACAGGCTATGCCGCTCATGTGGATGAGATCAACAAGAATTCGATAACATATGAGAACGGACTTTTTACACAGAATGTTGATGTTTCCCTTTTGGATGGATTTGGTCCGGTTTTCAACACAGCCACATCCTTTCGAATGGGTGATAAAGTGAATGGACTGGCTGGTATTCTACAGTATTCAAATAATAAGTGGAAAATCAGATCTACTCTTGATGGACAAAACACTTTCATGAAGGCAAACCCGAGGCCTCTTACACCACCAGATGTTTTGAGCGGTACAACGGGGGCAGTCAAAATTGCCAGTCTGAATGTTCTCAATATGTTCAATACACTTGCCGCAGATGGTGCTACCACCGGGCCGCCTCCTGGTGTTGAACCTCGGGGTGCAAACTCAATTGACGAGTACAATCGTCAGCTAGAGAAGTTAGTCACAATCATTTCAGCAATGAATGCTGATTTGCTTGGAATGCTTGAACTGGAAAATGATTTTGGAGCAGTGAAAGGAGACAACTGCACCCTGAAGACTGTTGTGGATGCTGTTAATGCCAAGGTCGGCGCCGGTACCTATGACTATGTTTGGCCGGGTGGAAGGTATGTCGACACGGGGGATGCCATTTCTGTTGGAATGATGTACAAGCCAGCAGTTTTTTCAATGGTAGGCAGCCCTGGAATTTTAACGGATTCGAGTCTTCCAGCTGGTGCACCGGCGCCACCCATTTTCGAAGGTGTCAATACCAACCGTGCATCCTTGGCTGTTTCGTTTACTCATGGAAGCAGTTGTATCACGGTTGCTGCCCTTCACTTCAAGTCTAAGGGTGGCTCAGGCTCGGGCGTGGGAAACACAGACAAGAAAGATGGTGCTGGGAGTTGGAACAAACGGCGAGTCGATGCTGCTACAGCTGTGACACTGTGGATCGACACCGTTCCTACCGGCTATAGTTGCAGCAACACAATACTCATGGGTGATTTGAACGCATGTAAGTTTTCGCTTTTAGTCTTAGCTCAACATCCTCCTTCCACTGAGCACCTACTAAATTTTGTTTTTCCTCCTCAAAGACGCTAAGGAAGACCCTATTACTTACATCGAGGGTGCTGGTTACGTCAATGTCGAAGGAACGGATGCCTATAGCTATGTTTTTGACGGACAAATGGGCACACTTGATTACATTTTTGTTAATCTACCATTGATTACCAAAGTGTTGGGGGCTAAGGTTTGGCATATCAACGAAGACGAACCTGACGTTCTCGACTATAACCTCGACTATGGGCGCAATCCTTCTTACTTCGATGGACAAAGTCCTGTCCGTTCATCTGATCATTCTCCTGTGCTGATGGGCTTGGACCTATCAAGTACAACAGCTGCTCCATCGGCTGCTCCATCGGCTATTAGAACGGAAGGGCCCACGAGTGGTAGGATTCCACCAACGGATCAACCTGTTGCGGCCAAGTCAACTAAGATGCCAGTGACGGCCAAGGCAAGTAAGATGCCCGTAACAATGAAGCCGACGAAAACCAAGGCGGCCAAGGCGATTTTGTTTGAGTAGGCAACCAACAAACTATTCGTGATTAGTTTTGTACAGCAGAAAGGAGACACCTTTTGCAGTCATGTGACAGTAATTTACGTTTTCAAGTGAAATCGTTGACTTCAATTTAAGCCAAATCATTTGTTGTAACTGTGACCAGCTTTTATTAATCCTGTGTCGAATAGTTGGTTGGTATTAGCACTTCAAAATTCACTCAGATGAGACATGTTTTCCTCTGGCTTATTGAAGGATGTGTCATGTGGGCCATTTCTGTCACAGAAAATTTCCAGGCTAGGTTACTATCTTGTTTGGCCTACTATGAATTAATAAACTAGACTAACTCATACCCGACGTTCCAATGTGTGCCCTCCAATACTGCTCACACCGTGATAGGCCAATCTGATTTCCCAACAGGCTCCCGACCGAAAGAACCGTAATCAGCATCCTGAAATTATACGGATTTCCCTTCTAAAATAAGAGAAGCCACCTCACGTTCCTATGAGGTAGCCTCCGTGGGTAGCATCTGCGATTACGTTCATGAAGCTCAACTGAACCATTCCCTCCGCTACCTTGTTTAGACAGGAGTATTTTCAACCCAACAATCAACTTAATCCATGCTTGGCTTTGTCACGAATGTTGAATCGTAGATAATACATGAGGGGATAATAAGTATATGATTGTTGATGATGTTGCTGCTTAAGTCTGTGAATAAGTGTTGATGGAGGAGGAGAGCTGTCAGTTGCATTGTCATCATTAGAAACAGGTATAAACTTACCTCTCCTTGACGACCCATCCTCAATCATCCTTCCAACAACTATTGTTCCGGTTCCGCCCCTCTTCTTCTTCTCCTTCTTCCTCTCCCAGACCGTGGTGATGGTCATGATGGGTGGATATTGTGTCGATGACCAAAAAAGAGGATAATGAGCTCAAGAGTGGAGGAGTGTTGAGGTATTGCTCTCGCAAGGTAGTAGTTGTTTTTCATTTGGAATGTTGCTGCGAAGGTTGAAGCTGGTCAGAGTGCTGACACTCTAGGAAATGAGCAGGTAGCTGTCTTCTTACTATTCCTTGAAGAAGAGCACCATTGAGGTGTTAAAATCTAGCTCCTAGATTAATGAGCACGGTGCTCGATCTACTCTAGAAGGTGG